>VYZM01021319.1:455900-475445 GCA_013398915.1 Dromas ardeola | reverse complement strand
GCAGGGCAGAGGGGGGTGCACAGGCGTGGGGAAGGGGTGGGCAGCCTGGGTGAGCGTGGAGGGGGAGGAAGGCGGTCCTGGGGGGGGGCTGGAAGGGGGTGGAGTTGCTGGTTTTTTCTTTGAACACGGTGAAGACTTTAGCTTGGAACTTGCATTCGTGGAGCTCCCAGCTGGCAGGAATCAGCTCTCCCTCCTGTGGGAGACCCCCCCCCCGGGGGAAACGGGCACCGCTCCGCTGCCCTGCGCTTCGGGGTGGCACCTTCGGGGCAGCGGTGAGGGCAGGAGGCATGGAGTGATCTTTGGCTGCCTTCCTCTTCCCCGCGCCCCCTTCGCCTTTTCTCTCTCTTTTTGCTTGTTTGGGGGCTTGCGCTAAGGCTGCCTGTGCCAGGAGGGATCCGGGAGCGAGCCATCCCTCGGCTGCACGAATTGGCTTCCCACCTGCTTGCAGCCTCGAGGAAGTTTCCCCTCCATCCCAGGCGTTGTGAGAAGAAAGGCAGGAGGTGGCTCGGAACCCGCCGAGCAGCGCCGAGGCTTGGCATGTGAGGGGTGGGCAGGGGGACAGCAAGCTTCCCTTGCGCCTTCCCCGGAGATCTGGGATCGCTCATAGACCATGAATGGATCCTTTTTCAACCAGACTCTCCTAGAGCAGGGAGCTTACCCCAACAGGACCCAGGGCTTGGGGATGCTCATGGCCTGCTGCAACGGGACCGGCTCAGTGCTGGCGACCGACGGTGGCTCCTCGGTCCTGGCGCCCGACGAGAGGAGCCTTTACATCACGCGGGTGGTGCAGATCGCCGTCCTCTGTGTCCTCTCCTTGACTGTGATGTTCGGCATCTTCTTTTTGGGCTGCAACTTGCTCATCAAGTCGGAGAGCATGATTAACTTTCTGGTGAAGGACCGAAGACCTTCCAAGGATGTGGGAGCTGCAATCATGGGACTTTACTGAAGCCATCTGGCTTTTGTAGGCAAGTGAACTGTCTGGACCTGGTGCTGAGATGCAGATTCCCATGTGTTGGGGGCAGCTGGGGGGGAGTGGAAAAGGGGGGAGGGTTCTTTTAATGTGTCTGTGTCCATGGGAAAGCAAACCTGTGCTTCCCAGTCAACAAACTGTCGTGGTGAACGGGGAAATCTCCCCTGAGTTGTATGAAGCACAATAAATGACCAGCATCGTGTTGCATGCAGAAATGGCTTAAGTTTTGCATGAAACTTGCAGAAACAGTGATAATGTGCAGATCTGGACTCTTTTCTGCTGTTGCCTTGGATACCGCTACCTGGGATTTAGGGCTAAAAAAAAAAAAAAAAGGCAAAAAAAAAGCGCAAATAACTCACTACAAAAAGAAAACAAACAAAAACCCCCAAACTAAAGGGAAAGCAAAATGCATGGCACGGGCCACATCTTTGACCATGGGGCAGGGGAAGGGAAGTGCCGTGTGGGTCGTACAACAAAGTCTGCATGCTACAAAATGTGTCACTGTGTCTGTATATTGGACCTCAAGCATGCATCTTCTGGCAGAGTTTTGTAACGGGGAAAGCATGTTCTTATTTTTCTGAGCTATCCTGTTAAATAAACTGGTACTTTCTTCTTTCACACTATGCTGAAGGAAGAAAAGAACCCAGATAAATACAAAAAACCACTCCAACCCCAAAACAAAAGCATGCTTGTTTTTGTACAAAACAGCCTTTTTTTCAAGTGATATATTGTTACAGTCCTTGAGGTTTTTGTAGTTTTTTGAAAACTGGTGAACATTCAGGAAAAAAAAAGAACCTGTTTCAAAAGAATTTGGTGTTGTCTTCATTTTTTTTCTGTGTGTGTGCTGAGTTCAGGTATTTCAATCCTAGTTCCAGATATAATCATCTCACCTTCCTATTGAACGCAAATTAGAGATACTTATTTAAAGCAGAAACCACCACACATTTTTCACAGGCGAGTATCAGTTACCACTAGGAAATAAATTCATCAGCAACTGTGTATTTCAGGCTTGTGTTAAATACCTGCACAGTACTGAAGCAGAGATTCATAAAGATGCACTGAGTGCCTCTTGCAAAGCAAGATTTCAGCCTCCGAATTAAAATCTCCAGCTCCTCTGATCCTGATGAGCTGTCAAAACTAAATTATGTGAGAGGAGGAGGACTCCTAACCTTTGTTCTGTGATGGAATTACAGTTCGGTCTGTGGGTGTGAGATGGAAATAATTTGAGTTTTGTTGCGCCAACAATATTCCTGCTGGGTCCGCTTCTGTAGTGGGAAAGCAATCCTGGATACTGGAGGAGCTGATGGTCTGATGTACTTGGATATAAATCCGGAAGAACAGCTCTCTGCCCTTCCCAGAAGGAGGAAGAAAATTAGAGTACATTTTGTAATTAATAAATATTTGCTGAGCACCTTCTTCAGAGTTCCCACAGGGTATTTGTGGACTAAGCCCGATGCAGGGCAGGACTAGTGCAGCGCTGTTGCTGGTTGCTCCCACTAACCTGTTGTCTTTAACGCCTTGAAAGCACAAAGACAGTGTGGCAACAGGACCAGAATTTGGGATTCAAAGCTCTGACACGTCCCGTCGGTGCCAGCGAAATGGCTGAACAGGCAGGGCTCTGATTTTTGTGAGCAGCTGGCAGCTCTACATACCTGAGCAGCCTTCTCAGCACAGAGGGTTTGCAGCCCTGCCGGCAGAGGTAAAAGTGGCTTTGCACCTCAGCGTGGAAGGGGATTCTGGTCCCTGCTGCTGAAGGGGGTGTTATGGCCAATGATCTCTTTGCATATGAGTGCAAATTGCTCCCACTGTGGGAGCAGAGCCTCGTCACGACATCAGGGTGAGATGCAAATCACCCCAATGCATACGATGACCCAGCTCTACAAACGCTTATGAGTGTACTTGCGGGTATAAGTGTGTGTAACTGCATCTTCAGGTCGCTGTGCTATCAGGGGACAGCCCAGATGTACTCACTAAACTCCCATCCAGCTTCTGCTTTAAGCTGGTGTTTGGTCTCTCTTGCCAATCCATCCACCAGCCATGGCCCCAGCGCGAGAGAGAATTCAGACGATGGAAGAAACCCTCCGAAGTCAGCAATGCAAGCAAGGCACAGAAAAAGTTGCTGAACTAAAGAAAGCATCAAAATCACCTTAAGCCTGACCTGCAGCAATGCCCTAAGTGAAGAAGCTGCTCAAATTATCTCAGCTGTCCCTGCCCGCCTCGCTCTGCCAGGGGCTGTGAGAGCTGGTGTGCGTGTTGAGGGATCCTGCTGATGAGTGGGGAAACGTGGCTCTGCAATCTCCCATAGCCACCAACTTGCCAAGTGTCCTTAGAGGCCACATTCAGGGGTGGGGCGTGGGGGTCTTCATCCCTTTTGTGCTGTGGAGTCTTCCAGAGGAAAGGAGAAAATTCAGCCACAGTAGGGTCATGTACACATGAGGTGGAGGAGCAGTTTTATGCCCTGGAAAGCAGAGCTGGGCACCTGCTGAGAGAGATGGAGCTTGCTCAGGAGTCAATTAGGAGAGGGAAGACTTTCCTCATGGCCTCTTGGGGCAAAAGCACAACTTGATATTGGCTTATTCATCCTCTAGTCGTGCTGTGTGTCTTTCCTGACAATAAGGGCTATTTCTACATTATTGGGTCATGTGGACCAACAGACAAAGGTCTGCAGAGTGAAGTAGTTGTTGACCACTATCCACAGTTGCCATACTATATGGCACACGTCCCCATGGGGTTACTGGGCTTCTGCCTTGCTTGCAGTGGGTTTAAGACACTTGCACACAAGTCTCCATCCCATTAGATTCCCAATAAAAGGCTGATTACCCTACTGAGAGGAGGTATTATTTTGGGAAAAGAAGATCTCTGGAGGATTGATGCCAGCACTGAGATGGCAAGGGGAGACCAGAAGGAAGGCAACAGAGGGCTAGCAAGGTGAGGGAAGCCCTTGGGTTAGCGATTTGGGGTCTAAAGACCCCCTTGCGGTTAAGTCACGTTTGCTGTTTTAACTGCCCTGATTCCTTCCCCATCCTGTTTGCACAGAGCAGGCGCCAATGCAGGTCATGCCTGGTGGAAGGGAGGGTGCTGAGGGCACCATGGTGCTCCCCAGATCTCAGGGGAAGAGCTGCCATCTCAGGCCCTGAAAACCCAGCTGCCGTGCCCCAGAGGCACGAGTCCTGCAGCCAGAGGATGAGATGGTTACTCCAGGGCTTGCGTAAGGAACGTGGACCATAATGGCTCTTTCTGCTGCCTTTCCCCACAAATAACTGCGTTTTTTCATCTCACGCCTACTCATTTAGCTTAAGCTCGCAAGTGGGTACTGGCTCCCAAGAAAATTTAAACAGTTTTTTTTTTTTTTTATAGAGGCTGGTTTAATGTTATTTTGAGTTATTTTTTTAATTGTTCCTTGTAGCATGTTAGCTTCCAGAACGTCACTGGGGTGCCAGGAGCTGTACAAGTATGACTGAGAGACACTGCTGGCTATAAAGTACAGCAGAGGGACAGGGAGAGAAGGGACACGCTTAGGTGGATCGTCCCATCAGTGGCAGAGCCAGGACCAGCCGTTGAGTCTCATTTAAAATCATCTCCTAGCAGTGGAATACAAGATACCAACGCAATCCTGTGGGACTGGCCACATTGGTCTGAGCCACTAGTTTGTCTAGTCTGCATCCTTTCTCCGAAAACAATCATGATTTTAGGCAGTACATGGTCAGTCAAGTTATCCTACTAATGGGGAACTGCTTCTTGACCCCCACCAAGAGCGACCTGCACTGGACCTTCGCAATCCTCCTTCAGGAACAGCTCCCTGTGTCTGGGCTGGTTCCCACTTGCTGCGACTCTGTTCCAACTGGAATTTCTTATTTCTAGACAGGCAGCTGGGAAACAGCAGAGAAAGGCAAGTGTGAGAGCATTTCCCCCTGCTGAGCAGCCTGCCTGCAAAGAGAAATCCTCTACCTCTGTAATCACTGATTTCACAATTGGAGAAATACAGAGGTGGCTTGACCCACCTGAGAAAACCCAGCAACTCTGGTCATACAGTCCTGCCTGCGGTGGGGAAAAACCCAAACCAAGTCCCAAATGATACCCACCTCCTTCGCCCTGCCCTGGCAGTCTTGGCTGAGGACAATGAAAGAGTTAAACAAGATGAGACAGACAGATAGATTAGGGGGGAGGGAGGATCCCAACCTGAGCCTGGCACCAGATGTACTAGAGCGCGTGCACCAAACATACACAGTATTTAATAATTCCTGAGAATTGCCATGGTAATGAAGCGCAGAGTCAGGTTGTTATGGTAACAGCCTTTTTTTTTAGGCAGGGAGGCATTACCCAGGTTGTAACCTCAATCCAGACTGAACACATTGCTGAGAGCCCAAAAAATAAAAAAGAAGTAAAATAAAATCAGATTAGATAAGTAGCAGTTTCCTGTCTCTCGTCTGGCAGTTCTGGGCTTGTTCTGTAGGTAGGTGGAGGGAACCAGGTTGTTCCAGACACACATTGCCCTGGGAAATCTGGGGAATGGCTGGAGTGGATCTCTGCAGGTCTGAAACCGAGTGCTGATGGGGGTGAGGGCCTGGACCCCTCTTATGGCGGGTTCTGGGATGCTCTGTCACCACCTGGTTTTCCTTTCACACCTCTGGGCTGGCTTCAGGCGTGTCCCCAACTGGCAAATGGGAAGGACACTCGCATCTCCCCAAGTGTATACGCACAGGAGAGCGGGCATGGACAAGCCCTCATCCCAGCCGGGCCCACGGAAGGATGCTGTGATCCCAGTTCGCAGCCTGCCTATGGTTACCTGCATCCCAAGCGATGAAGGTCCCAAAGCTGGTCTCCAAGACGAATCAGGCAGTTTGGGGGTTGGAAAGGAGGTGACAGACCACTTTTCCTAAAGTCACATGACACACCGAAGAAGAAAACACAGGTTCCCTGAGCTGTAGCAAGGTCTCCAGGCTGCTGTGCTCCCCGAAGGGCCACCCATTAAGGCAGAATGGAAATCTGCCGTGCCACCCTCCTGCCCTCACATCAATGGACAAAAAGCCACTTCCATCTCCCCTCCTAAGCCTCCAGCAAGCGTGTCAGGTTTGTGCAGCTGATCCTCACATTGAATTTTAACTTAGTGCTGGTTAAATCGGCAGCTTTGCGAGCCCGTTTGCCGTTAAGGAGGCTGAGGCAGTGCAGCTGAACCTCTGAGTAGGGGTTCACTTAGCAGAGACATGGCTTGAAATGCGCAGTGCAATTACTCAGGAACATCGCTCCATAAATCCCAACTGCAGCTCAGCGTGGTTCTCTTGTATCGGCTGTGTGAGAGCCATTAGCTTCCAGATAAAGCCTCTCTAGTCCATTAGCTCTGCCAGAGAGGGATAAGTTGGTGCCACGAGAGTCAGTTACTCAAGGGAGAGCTGAGGCCAAACAGAATTCAAGAGCCAGCATTGCCTCATAGCTTCGGTGACTTTGCCTACCAGTTTCCCTGATTGAAAGGGAAACGTTTCCCAGTTCCTATGTCTTCCCAGCTGCTCTGCTCCTGTGGCCTGGAGTTCCTCAGATCCCCCCTCCTTCCCTGGCCTCCTGCCTGAGCCTGCCTGGAGCTGCTAGCCTGGCACAGGGCTCGCTCCCGACTGAGGGGGGCAGAGCACCCAGCACCCACCACAAAACCTGGGGCGTAGAAAGCGCCTCACTTCCAAGCAAATCTGGGTTGCCCCTCTTGCTCTTTGCCAAATCAGAGCTGTTACAGGGTTGTGTGGGCATTTAGAGTCCGCAATAGAAAACACAGACCCTACAGCTCCATCTGCACTGGGAAAATGAACAGTGCCAGGGATGTCCCTGGGCACTGGAACTTGACCGATGATACTGTTCACTTGTGAGAATGGTTCTTAGTATGGTTCAGACCTGTGCCAACAGCCTGACCTGAACAGTCAGTGGGCAGTGGCAAAATGACAGGGTTAAAAGACCAAAGTGCATTGCTTTGGACTGTGCTGTTTGTGCGGGGCGAGTATTTCATTACATTTGGTGGATTTACATGCCAGTGTAGATCTCTCTAAAGTAGTCACTTGGGTTTTTGAACCCAGCTTGGTTTTCTCAAGTATGAATGAGGGACTGGAAACCCCACATTTTAGTCCTGGAGAATATGTTTTCAGCAAAACAGGGAACACAAGGAAGCACAAAACATCCTCAACAGCTGTGACAACTGCCCATTCCACGGTGTTGGACACATCTTTGGGTTCATACCAGTTCCCCCATTAAGATGACTTAGCCAAGCAATTCCCCAGCAGCCCGGTCAAGTTTGCACTCCTCTGATTTTAGAGACATGCAATTTCTTGGACTTGTTTGTTCCATGAGGACATGATTGTGGAAAATTCAGTTAAGAGAAAATCAGAATGGTGCCAGCAAACAGTATGGCTTGGCACATCCCCGAAGATATTGCTGTCAACATGCTGGAAAGTGGTGGGGGGCACTGGCAATGCTCAAAGACACGAACATGTATCTGAGGTGACTGTCTCTGATCTGAAAAAGGCTTCTCATCTACATGTATTTCAGGTTGTAATTATAACAGAAGTCTAGCTTCAGAGATGCCTTTGCAGCTCTCATCCTTCCCAGAAGCTCATTAGTGTGGATGACGCTTTCACATCATTAATTTAAGGCAGGTTAATCAACAACAAGCAAAAACGTCTTTTTAATGACAAAGATTTTAGCACAGTAGTGCAAGAAGCTGAGAGGTGGGTCTGGGTGGCAATCTTGGCTGCAGGCCACAGATGACGTCAAGGTGAAGGCAGCAGTTGTGGCATTCTTTGTCAGCCTGTGGTACTCAGCTGGTCAGGAGCAGGAGTGCTCTCTGTTGGGGTGCAGTCAGGGAGCAGCTATATAATCAAACAAGTTTCCCCTTTTTGAGCTAATGAGACCTCTCTGAACATTGCTTCTCAGATGAATGGGGTTCTGCTGTCCCAGTGACAAGCTTTGAAAGTACTGCCACTCCTTGCAAGTAGCTGTGGGATTAGATGACATGGCACCAGAGACCCTTGTCAGATCTGCCCTTTCTTTCCATGTGGGCTCCTTTGCTGTTTCTGATTTATGCAGCACCAGCTGTGCCTTGCTGATCTGTGCCTTTGGTGACCACCACCACTTCTGGTTTTGCTGTGAGTGACTCTAGGGGGAAAGGAGACAAGATCCATCCTTCCTGTGATGCTCCAGTTCTTCTGAAAGGGTCCAATACTGCGAGGACATGAGTTATCACCTCATTCTAACTGTGGAAGTGGAGATGATCAAGGCAATAATCAACAAAAGGAAGGAGAAACATCTACCCTGTGGCAGCAGGCAACTAGAGTGACCTGTTTGTGAAAGGGGCTGGAATTGCAGAGCTACACAACTCTGCTTCTTCATTAAAAGCCAGTTTTGTTCCCTTATGTCTCTGTTGGTGTTGTTCGAGGCTGGTACACCAGCGCGGGTGTGCGGATGGATGCAGGTGCTTGTGAGGAACACTGCACCTTCCAGGAAAACAAGGTGTGGATAAAAGCAAGCTCAGGGCACTTTTCCCTTCCCAGGACAGCTGCCTGGCTGGTGTTGGGTGCTGGCTCTCTGCCCTGGCATGGCAGAACCGTCCCTTCTGGCAGGCCCCACAAGTGTTCCCATCTTACAGGTTTCTGTGCAGCTGTGAGTACTCCCCTCTTGCCTCACTGAGGCCCAAAATGCACGTTTAATAGGACAAGACAGCTGAAGAAGCAAGCAAAATGTAATTAGGCTTTAATTAGCCAAGTTCGTTTTCTCAGATAATTGAAAATCAGACTAATTGGTTGCAATGAATTCCCAGTACGGACAGCCATCCAGCCTGGTGTGTGCTATGCCAGCTGCCACACCACTGCACAAGGACCAGGCTGGTCCCCACTGGTCAACACTGCTACCCACTGACCTGCCGTACCCTGCAGAGCCCAGTTCCTCATCTCCAGAGAGATGTTAAAACCCCTAAACCCCCCAGGCTGCAGTGAGGGTGGTTTAGTGACCTGTGTACACAGCAAAGCTCATTGTTCTTCAGCCCATACTTCACAAACCGGGGAGCCGGTGGACCATTAAACCTCACACACCCAGGCAGGAGCCAACAGTCCTAGTGTGATGGGACCTTCCATGGGCCATTTGCAGCACGGCAAAGGATTACAGCTGGAAAGGACAATAGGTTCAATCTCCACTTGTCTCCATCATGATTACAGCATGCAGGCAGCTGGCTGGCCTCAAAGATGGGCTGCATATGGTCAGTGCTGAATCAACTGTGCTGGTTGCCCCTTCTCCTGTCTCTGCTGCTCAGTTTGTCTCAGCTGCTGGGTTTCCAGAAGCTCTGCTTCATAGAATCATAGAATCATAGAATGTGTTGGGTTGGAAGGGACCTTTAAAGGTCATCTAGTCCAGCCCCCCTGCAGTGAGCAGGGACATCTTTATGATCTGGGCTGATGGAAACCTCTAGGATACAAGTTGGAGTTGGCAGTGACACTTCTAGATCTGCCTTGGCAATGCTTTCTGGTAGAAAACCATAGATTTAGTGGCCTCTGGCCACTGGAGGTCCCTTCTACCTGGGCGAATCTGAACATCTCCACCACGAATGTGACAAGGCAAAGTGAAGCAATCATTCTGGCTGAGGAGCTTCAGGAAATAGGTTGCTTTGCCCAGGTGCACACAATTTTTCTAGCAAGTCCCTTGTGAGACTCCACATCCCCTTTTCACAGAACAAAGACTTGGTATTTGGTACAAAAGGCAGTTTCCCAGTGGCCAGGGATGGCTCAGAGACGTTGCACAGGTAGGAACAAACATGATGTTCCTTTCATCGCAGTGCTTGAAGGATCATGGCTAGAAAAGTGCTGGACTTATTCTGCGTGCTTGGCTCGAGTTTCCCTTCTCTCCCACTGCTAGGCAGTGTGCTGTGTGCCAGGTGGCTGCATTTCATTATGGAGTTTATAAAGTGCCTGGGGAAACAAGGCATGGAGGGATGAAAAATTACGCACACATTTCACTCCGCACTGACTGTTCGTCATCTCGTTGTACAGAAATGTAATAATCACTGGGGCGGGCAGGGAGGTACTAATCATATTTGCACCATTCCTGTAGTTCGCAGCTTTTTTTCACACTTCCATCTGCCTGGGCTGTATCACTAGGGATATTTGTTTTCTTTTGGGGTTAAAACCATTTCCAGCTTCATGTGCTTCCCAAATGAATGGTAAGAAAAAAGAAAGGAGGCAGCTCTGGGGTGGCTGGGTGCTCTGGATGTTGCTCCACTTTCAAGTCAAGACCTGACATCTCGTTTTTCCCTTGGGCTGCAAAGCAATTCCAAAGCACTCCTCTGCACTGACCACATTGCACAATGGTATGAATGGCTCTGCCCACCCCCACCCAGTTTGAGGTGCTGGTTTCAAAGCACTTTGCACTAGAGATGAAGTCTCCAGGGCTGTTATATGAGCCACAACAAACCCAGCTCCTTCTTGGCTCTAGGTGGAGCAGCAAAGGCTGACGGGAGCGAGAAGTTAGCAAGAACCTGCTTAGGAATTTGCCCCATGCACAGTTACTTTAAATGGCTCCAGCCTGCTGCCTGCAGGTGTCTTATTTCAGGGCTTTAGGCTGACTAATAGCTCCATTATTCTCTGTGAGGTATATACCAGGTTACCCTTTAACAGACAGGAGGGAGCAACACCTGGCAACAAAACACAATGAAACACAGCTGGCCGTTTGGACGCACTGGGCCAAAGTCCCTTTTTATAGCTCCCTCCTCATGGGTAGGGGGTTGTGGGATGAAGAAGTCGAAGAACAGCAACGCCAAAGCTCAGTGTCAGCACTCTCCTCTTTGTTATGGTGGAAATGCCCAGCTGAGCCTCACAGTTGTGACCGTTTCTGGAGGAGGGGATCGTTTTAGGACTGTGCTTTCATGCGCTAAAGCTCGCGGCAGCTACAGCTTAGAGCATCCCCAGCTGCCTGCACCCTCGCTGTCTCTTCATGCATTCCCACTTCACGCATAGGAGATCAGGGAATCTGAAAAAACCCATAGTAAACTATCACTAAACAAAGGTTTCCATGTTGGTCAGTTCATTCTCTGGTTCCCCGTGCAGCCCTCGGGGAACACCGCTGGCACAGCTAACAGGAATGCTGTCCTGCAGGAAAGAGGAGGGCAAGGCTGTCACGTTGTGAAAGGCATCTCTCAAGCTCCCCCAAAAAACAGCTTTAGAAGAGTTCTCCCTCAGCTTTGGATCCACTAAAACCCCAGGACCGTTTCTCTCTATATAAGCCTAGCTTATTGTCCCCCATCCACAGTTTGCGTAGCTGATGATCAGTGATCAATGCAGGTTTGCAGAACTCTGTGGTTGCTCCTAGTGAACCCCATCACAGGGGCCATTTCAGCTCCATTTCTCTGTTTTACTGGTCTCCTTTCGAACTCTCATCTTGTCTTGTATTACTCACACCTCTCCCCCAGTGTGAGGTGTCTGCAAACCTATTACACATCCCAATCTCCTTTGTTCAAGCCACCTAACAGTCCTTGTGCAGAAGCCCCTTGTTTTCCAGTAGCTTCTCCCTTGCTTTTCTTTTCTGGGTGTGATGAGGCGTTTTTGGGAAACAGGTAGCATGCCACCGAGTCTGCCATCTGCACCAGTAATAAATGCCCTGCCCAAAGCATCTTACATGGGACCTGTTCCTCCCGTACTCAGCGTCAAGTCTTCAACGTAGATCAGTTCACTGCAGTGGAGCTGGGAAGTTTTACTCCTGCTTTGAATTTGGATCAGAATGCAGAGACGGTGGGAGTATGTGGCATTGGTTTCCTGCTGATGGGTAATTCTGGAGCTTGGGAAATAAACAGAAAGAGACAAAACATTAAAATCTCATGATAAAACTTGGCTTGCTTTGCCATAGTCCAGCTGCCACACGTTGTTTCCATTTCTCAGGCTTTTTCTCCCTTCTTTCAGTCAGTCTCCATTTATTGCAATGTGACAAGAAAATAACTTTTTATTACAAAATTGGCCCTTGTCATTTTGCCTACTTCAAAATGTCTAACCCTCTTGCTCCTCCCCCATTTTTTCCCTCCATTTTCCTTAAAATTTTCTGCCCTTGCCCAGCTGGGATAATCTCCCTTTGAATCCAGGCTACTCCAAGGAAATGCTTCCTCTTAAAAATGTCCTAGGGCAACCAGTTCTAAGCCATTCTTGTCATGGTTTTACTTTGTGTGGGTCTCCTGCAAGTTATTTCCTCCTGAAATCCCAAGATCAGTGTAAGAGAATTACCTGTCTTTTTAATCAAGGAATAATTTCAGCTGGGGAATGAATTGCCTGAGAAATGAATATGGAAGGAGCCGAAGCCCTCCAGCAGAACAGCCTCCAGTTTTGCGCTATTAATGCTCTTTATGAAACGTGTCAAAACTCTGCCAGCCTTCGCTGTGTCTGCTCTGGGGACTCTGCCTCGTGACGAGGAAAATGAGAAGACAGTGGGGGAAGTGTGCCCAGAGCAAGGCTTGAGGAAAACATCTCCTGAAGGCCAGAGGGCTCTGGCATGGCTGCTGCATTCAAGCTGAACACAGGGAGGCCATTGTGCTGTGCTGGGGTTGGAACTGCCCCCGAGCACCTCACTGCTTTGCCTGCAGGCAGCCAGAAACCCACCGGTGCTGGGGACAGGCTCTGAGGATGCAGTCCCTTGTGCGAAGCCCTGCTCAGCTAAACCAGGTTCTGTGCTGACCGCGTGCTCACACCAGCTGAAATCACACCTCCGTGACTGCACACCAGTGGCAGTGCAGGCGGACACCAGAGAAGGGGGTTCTCTCCTTCCATCCCCCCTCCCGTGCCCAACAGTGCGGCAGATGAGAGAGCTGATCTGGCTGAATATTGGAGCTTTTTTTTGTCCTGTGGATCAGCTTCCTCACCTAACTCACAGACACGACCCATTTGCTGCCAGTGCCATGACAGGGGACACAAGCGGGAACATGGGACTCTCCATCTGTCAGTGGCCTGTGTCTCCCTGACCACAGCCTCAAGATCACGGCCGAATCTTCAGACAAATCAGCTCTCCACCGGGAAGGTCGGTGAGGCAGAGGGAAGAGCCCTGCAGCTGGGGACACGGAGCAGCAAAGATGCTGGTGGTCACTCCTGCAGTGACTGAACCCCACCGGTGGCTCGGGGTGAAGTGGGTGCCGGATCCTGTCCCAGCAGAAGGGCCACGAAGATGATCTGAGGGCTGGAGCCCCTCTCCTATGAAGACAGGCTGAGAGAGTTGGGGGGGTTCAGCCTGGAGAAGAGAAGGCGCCGGGGAGAGCAGCCTTCCAGTCCCTGAAGGGGGCCTACAGGAAAGCTGGGGAGGGGCTGTTTGCAAGGGCATGTAGCGATAGGACGAGGGGCAATGGTTTTAAACTACAGCAGGGCAGGGTTAGATGTGCCATTCAGAAGAAGTTCTTTACTCTGAGGGTGGTGAGACACTGGCCCAGGTTGCCCAGAGAGGTGGTGGAGGCCCCATCCCTGGAGACATTCAAGGCCAGGCTGGATGAGGCTCTGAGCAACCTGATCTAGTTGAAGATGTCCCTGCTCACTGCAGGGGGTTGGACTAGATGGCCTTTAGAGGTCCCTTCCGACCCAACACTTTCTATGATTCTATGAAGCCAGCCATCCTGATGCCGAACGCCGCCTGCCCGCTTGCCACGTGGGATCTATCGTCCCGCTCCTGCTGTGTGCTGATGAACCAAAATAACTCCCTGTTTTTCCCAGCCGGCGCTGAGCTGGGATGTGTTTGGGAAGGCGACTGCCGACACTGTGACAGATGGCCAAGAAAGCAAATGCTGTTTTTTATGTCACCTCCGTGTTTCCTCCTCTGCTGTCTCCTGCGCCGGAGGCGGTGTTTGGAGATGGCGTGTGCTGCCAGAGCCAAGGAGACAGCAGAGGGTTGGAGCAAGGTGCTGGCCACCTTGCGCACATTTCTCCCCTGGCTCTCTCATGCTTTGTGACCTACATCAAGGCCTTCTCCTGCAGGAATTTGTGCCAAAGATGGGACTTGGAAGCGGACCGGTGTTTAAGATGGGGTGTTCACTTTTGCAGAGCCACTGAACAGCCTCCCACAACCTGCCTGCACTGACCGCTGGCCCAGTCTGTTTGCTTTCGCCTTGAAGGGTCAGATAGGCCAGGAATCACAGAATCACAGACTGGCAGGGGCTGGAAGGGACCTCTGGAGTTCATCCGGTCCAACCCCCACCAGAGCAGGGTCACCCAGAGCAGGTGGCACAGGAATGCGGCCAGGCGGGTTTGAATGTCTCCAGAGACGGAGACTCCACCACCTCTCTGGGCAGCCTGGGCCAGGGCTCTGCCACCCCCAAAGGAAAGAAGTTCCTCCTCATGTTGAGATGGAACTTCCCATGTCCCAGTTTGTGCCTGTCACCCCTTGTCCTGTCCCCGGGCACCACTGAGAAGAGCCTGGCCCCATCCTCCTGACCCCCCCCCTTTCAGTATTTATAAGCGTTGACAAGATCCCCCTCAGTCGTCTTTTTTCCAGACTGAAAAGCCCCAAGTCCCTCAGCCTTTCTTCATCAGAGAGATGTTCCAGTCCCCTCATCATCTTGGTAGCCCTTTGCTGTCCCCTCTTCTGGAACCGGGGAGCCCAGAACTGGACACAGTAAGCCCAGGACTGTGTCTCTAGAACTAGGCCAGGGTCTCCTTCTGCCTGATAGTGTGCAATACTGGCTCTTCTTCTTATGGATCCAATGCTCACTGCACAAAGAGGACTCTGGACAAGCCAAAGCTTTGATAAAAACCAGTTTCTGAAACTCCTTGATGTTGTCTCTCCTCTGCCTTTGCGCATGTCACTCAGTATCTTTGGGCAAGGCACCACCTGCCCCCCTTCCTGGGGGCACAAGCGTCATGGCAGTGCTCAAGGAGGGCTGAGCTAGCGAGAGACGGAGCCCCAGATCCCTGATGCATGGTGGAAACTCAGCAGGGAGGGACGCACACCTCGGCAAGAGAAGGGGAGCACAGAGAATCCGGTGACTGTAAAGTGTTGTCATTTGGGTTCTACCTCGAAGGGTGCAGGAATGGTCCCGGTGCGGGGACACAGGCAGGGACACAGGCAGGGACACAGCCCCTGCAGGTGGCTGCGACTCCACGCCGTTTCCATGGCAGGAGAGAGCCACTTCTGCCGCACCGCTCGGCTGCCAGGATGCCAGCTCCTCTCGCAGCCTGCCTGGTGCGGAAGGAGTGACTGACATCTCTGTTTGGCATAGCGTCTATCTGCCTCCTGCTCCTGCCTTGTTGCACTTGGCAATTCTCCCCCTTCTCCCTCTGTTTTTCCACTAGGAGATCTCACACTCCTCTGCCTTGGCAGCAGGTAGACAGATGAGAAGGGGTGGACAGATATATGGACTCAGAATGGCTCAGCAATGACTCTCCTGTGTCTCCCTCCTTGTGATTGAGGAAGAGTCTCCCTGAATTCAAAGATCTCTGAATTCAGATCCCTGAATTCAGATCCCTGAATTCAAGGATCTGGCATTAAGCAGTGGGGATCACCGGTGTTTAAGGCAGCCAGCGCCTCTTTTCCTAAGACAGGGAACTGAATTTAGCAGGCTGGTGAAAAACCAGTGTCACACTAGGTGACAGAGCTATGAACTGGACTCATTTCCACCGGGAGCTGGGGCCTGGGGAGCACCAAAGGGCTCTGCACAGCATCTTCCAGCCTCGCCACCTTGAGGACCACGAGATGGCAAGTGGAGGATGAGCTTCATCCCTGCTTTGGGCTAGTGTTGTGCTGGGCTTGCTGCCACCTCAAAGCCCTGGGAGGGGTAAACCCCATCTAATGATGGTTCTCCAGTACCTTTATTCGGGAGAATAAAGCAAAAGAGATAGCGGTGGGCAGATACGAAGGTGAGGGAGCAGGGCAGATACAACGACAGGAAAATTCTGCGGAGACGCAGCACAAGGTAGGGAGAGGCAGAGGCAGAGCTGGTTGCACCCACACACCCCAGCCCAGCCCTTCCCCGCAGCAGGAGCATTGAAATGGAAATTACTTGCTATTTCCAGTGCCAGCATCCTTCCTGCTCCCCCCACGGAGCCAGACTGGGGCTCGGCTCAGCGGGTGGGGAGGGCCCCAGTCTGTCTCTGTGGGGGGAGCAGGATGGATGCTGGCTCTCTGTGCTGCAGAGGAACAAGGCAAGGTGTGAGACGCAGAGCCACGGTTTCCTCCAAGCGGCAGAACGGGCCAGGAGGTATTTCAGACCTCCCTAGAAGGCCCTGGTCGTTATTCAGCAATATTATTCTGCTATGCAGGGAGACACACGTGTGGGAGTGCGTAAAAGCAACGCCAGCCCATGACCTGGCTTCATTTACCCACAGAGGCAGCGTTGGCAGCAGAAAAGAAACTTGATCCCATGGTGCTCACTGCTGTGGCTGTGCCCGCCGGGCCCCAGGGGAATTACTCGGTGGTGTAAGAGCCAGGCACCAGTCCAGGTCCCCAGGGCCAGCATCTGCTGACGGGGGCCAGCGAGCAAGAGCTGAGGCTGAGCCGTGCCTGGAGCCAGCACCCTCCCTTCGAGCTGCTGAGCAGCAGCTCGTGGTTGTGGAGACCTCCCACGTCTCAGTGTGCCCCTGGAGCTCAGCCTCCTGGGCCCATGCTTTCCCGGAGCGTGGAGCAACGTCAAGGTCAGGCCCATCGCAGGGATGTGCCCTCAGTGCTCGGCAGAGAGGAGATGATGAGTCCTTTGAGAGCAGGGCTGTGAGGACACAGAGCTTCGGGAGAGCATCATCTCTCTCCACACTGCCACACACCAAGGACAACAGCCGCAGACCCGGAAAAGGGTCTGTAAAGACACAGAGAAAGTCTATGAGATGTGACTCTGGTGGCCTGTGGGATGGTGGGATTAAGCGCACCTTGCAGAGCTCTGAGCTGCAGAGGTCCTTGGTACTTCCCGTTCTTTGCCTTCATCAGGTCTACACTGAGCAGCACTTCCACAGAGTACAGGTCTCTCTGATGTGGCACTCTGCAGACTGCATGATGAGAGATTTAATTGTCCCCTGGGACGGGGCTGAGGCTGGCAGCAAAGCAATTGTGAAGTCAATTAAGCAGAAAGCTCCTCCAACTACTCCAGGCGCCTCCCTCTACGCTTTTTTCCGGCTAGAAACGGGGCTGGAAGATGGAGGCAGAAGGAGGAAGGAAGCAAAAGACTGACACTGACATTACCTCCCTGGGCAAAGCATGAGGGCAGCCTCATACAAGTCCTTTTGGAAAAAACAATAGAAGCGGTGAAGCTACAGACCTGGAAATAAGAGGTTTTTCAGACAAGTATTTGGTTCCCCACGTGTCACAGCCCAACCGCCTCCCTGCTCTTATTCTTTCCTTCCGACGTGCTCCCAAGCGTTCACACTAAACCAAATGGCTCGTACCAGCACCAGCCCCGTTCCGAGCCTGGAGGCCTGCGGGTTGTTCCCTAATCAGGCTGTCTCAGGCCAGATGGCCGGAGGTCAGAGGCTGGCTGGAAGGCAGCAAGTGTTTCCAGCATGATAGCTGGAGGGGCTGGCCAGATGGAGCACGTCTGGGCTCAGATGATGGCGGGGCAACACACAGCCGCCTCCTGTTTCCGCAGGGCTGAAATAGGCTCCCAAAGCTGGCTGGGAGGCTTCCCAGTGAGAGCTAGACCTGCTGGATCCTCCCCTTCCCTCCTGCCTGGTACTCACAGTCGTTCAGACGCAACAGGCTGGTGAGGCTTAAATAAGATCTGTCAGGCATTTGTCTATTTTCCAGCTCTCCCTGGCCTTTCTGAAAGAGCTGCCGCCTACGTGGCTCCCCCGCTGCAGCACAGCTCGCTCCACAGAGCTGACCATCTGAAGAGAGCAAGCCTCTGCAGGAAGGGGACTGCTGATCACTCGGCCAAGGCCAGCATCTCGGGGCCTGATCCGGCAGCACCTCGAATGAAACACAGCCAGTTTCGAATGAAACAGAGCCAGTTTGTTACACAAGAGCAAAGGCTGTGTAAAAAAGGAAGTCACGTTTTGAAGCGATGCAGTTGTCCATCATTGCAAAGTTCTGTCATGTTTTCCTGGGGCAGCTGGAGCCCAGTCCTTGTTCAACAATGTCAGCCCAGGGCAGAATGAGCTCAGGATCATTTACACCTGGCTCTGGGCTGCTTGATAACTAAGTTATTTCAGTCAGGCAGCATGCCTCAGTTTCCCCATTTATAATGGGAAATCAGTGATGCTCAGCTTCTGCAGCAGTACTGCAACATGCATTTTGCTGTGCTGTAGACCTGAGTCTGATCCTGGCTGTTACTCCATTCCCCTCTTCAGTCTCTGGACCTCATCAGACTTTCTTCCTGTACGTGCCATCACAAGGAAACAAAAAACCAAGACCCTTGGTGGCAGCAATACACACTGCCCTCTTCCCATGGCAAAGAAGGGGCTGCCTGCTTCCCTGCGGAAGGCTCCTGAGAAGTTAGACTTGTACCAAAGGTCTGTCAAACTGTGTTTGGGATGAGGATACTGTGAATGAGCCAGCACCTGCCAGCCAGCAACTCCGTTAACGTAGGACTCCTTGCAACACAGCGCAGGCAGGAAGGGCATGGTCCCTATGTATTGTGACTTCCCGTAGGAAAACAAGAGCATATGGTGGATTGATCTGTGCGCACAGAAGATCTGATGCTTCTGGGCTATCACAGGTCTTGTTGGGCACAAGCAGCCACTGTCCTGCGTGTGAATCATCCTGGAAGCCTCTGTGCAGCACAGCTGTAATCCTTTTTTAAGATTGCTGCCAACTCCTCCTTCCTGTAGTATGGATTGGGCCCAGGCTCCATAGAAGATGCTCTGGCTTTGCTGGCAGAGGGATGTTGTGGTTTCAGCCCGCCTCTCCCGTGGCAGCTCAAGAAGGGACAGGGGACCGATGTGTCTGCGTTGCAGCTTCTAACAGAATTGAATCAAAGTTCAGAAGTGTGGAACAGCTCCTCTACAGGGATGGACTAACCTAGAAATCTTCAGCCAGGAAGAGAGTTCAGTGCCAGGAAAGAAATGGCTGAGGTTTTTAAGATCTTCAGATCTTACTGGGGAGCAGATACTGCTCGTTCTTTACTCTTCAAGAACCAGAAAGGCGGAACTCAAAAGAAATGAAAAATCAGCAGGCGCGGAAGAAATACACCACGGTGCTTTTGCACACTGCAGGATTCACGTTTGTTTGCAGGAGCCAAAGCCAGCAACAGGCTCAGCCTGGGGCAAGACTGAAATCTCCTCACCAGGACTTTAAACCATAAAACAGTCCCTAATCTGCTCTTGGGGCAGGAAAACGTTCAAGCAGAGACAGACTGTCTATCGCTGCCCTGTTACTTGTGTGCTTCGAGGAACAGCAGTGCCTGCAGGCAGCTGCCACATCGCATGCCCTTCGGTCCGCCCCAGCGTGCCCGTTCTCACCCCCCGCGTCCCGCTCAGCCCCACGGCTGGGGAGAAAAGACAAATTCCACGCGTGCCTGCCTGCCTTGGCTGACGCAGGGCAGGCTCAGCGTTATTTCGGGACAAGATTTCCATGAATAACTCCCCTCATCTGCCAAACCCAAACTAAAATTTGCTGCCAACAGTCATAAGCCCTCCCCCCCACCCCCGATTCCTCCCTCTCTTCTTTTCTTT
>VYZM01021319.1:372244-455866 GCA_013398915.1 Dromas ardeola | reverse complement strand
GGACAATTTCCTGCATTAAGATAAACCAGTGATAAAGCCAGATTGTGCATTAAACACTGGCCCACGCGGTCTGGGAAACAAAGAGCATGAAGGAACACTGCGATTCAAACTGTTGCTAGCCAATACGCATTTGGGCATGTCAGCTTTTAAAGGATTTTCTCGTCTGTAACATGAGATTTTGGAAAAAAAACACTATAGCCCACAAGCATGTGAGCCCCAGGCCCAGAGATGTCCTGGAGGTCGCGGTATTGATGCTTTTCCATGTGCAGGGAAGAAGTCTGGTTAAGGACTGGGAAAAGCTACGGTGTGAGGCCCGCAGCTCTGCATGATGCTGTAGGATTCCTGCAGTCCGCTCACCAATTTTTGCCCAGATTTGGGTGGCTCCCAGCCTACTTTCAAGAGTAAAAGCTGCTTGCTTTATCTAGCCGTACCTGGCACTTCCTACAGAATGCTGGGGTGCCCAGGCAGAATCCGCCATTCAGAAAAGGGCTGGTGTTTTAGCTGACAGAGATTTCTCTCTTTTCCCGTTTCCTGGAAATCTACAGGAGTCCTGGTGCAGTGACACAACCCACCCTTCTTCTGCCAATAAAGGTGTTCTGTCGCCTTGGAAAAGTGAAAGAAAAGGCTCAATGGGTGGCCTCCAGTGAAAAATTAGGGTGGGGTCTCCTCCAGCAGCCATCCCCATATGCTCACAAAGGCAAACCCTTCCTCACGGAAGCCGTCACAGAGCAGATCAGCGTAGCACAAAACTTCCCAGCAGCCAGGTTCGATGTAGCTCAGGCAACCCCTTCACTCACTGAAGCAGTGGCAGTAGCTTCACACATGAATGCGAGTGTCTGCAGAGTAAAGTAAAACTGAGCAGAGTAAAACAATTAAGCCAGCAATGTGCCCTTGTGGCCAAGAAGGCCTCCCGGGGGGCATCAAGAAGAGTGTTGCAAGCACGTCGAGGGAGGTCATCCTCCCCCTCTGCTCTGCCCTGGGGAGGCCACAGCTGGAGCACTGGGGCCAGTGCTGGGCTCCCCGGTTCCAGAAGGACAGGGAACTGCTGGAGAGGGGACAGCAAAGGGCTACCAAGATGCTGAGGGGACTGGAACACCTCTCTGATGAAGAAAGGCTGAGGGATTTGGGTCTCTTCAGTCTGGAAAAAAGACGGCTGAGGGGGGATCTTATCAACGCTTATAAATACTTCAAGGGTGGGTGTCAGGAGGATGGGGCCAGGCTCTTTTCAGTGGTGCCCAGGGACAGGACAAGGGGTAACGGGCACAAACTTGAGTATAGAAAGTTCCATCTCAACATGAGGAGGAACTTCTTTCCTTTGGGGGTGGCAGAGCCCTGGCACAGGCTGCCCAGAGAGGTGGGGGAGGCTCCGTCTCTGGAGACATTCAAACCCCCCTGGACGCGTTCCTGTGCCACCTGCTCTGGGTGACCCTGCTCTGGTGGGGGTTGGACGGGATGATCTCCAGAGGTCCCTGCCAACCCCGGCCAGTCTGGGATTCTGTGATTCTGTAAAGGAGTGATGGAGAGGGCATCAGCGAGGCATGCAAGTGGGGGAAGAAACCCAGTGGAAGAGACCAGACCCAGGCACTTGTGTGCATCATGCACACCCCAACCCCTGGCAGCTCAGCCTGGAAGGGAGGGCCAGTGCATCTCCACGGCATTCATTTTGCTTCACCTCCACCTGTTCTATTCTCGGAAAGCCTGCCTAGAATTCATCCCCCCGAAGCGTCACACTTCACAGCTCCCTTCCCACGCAGAGCTCACCCAGCAGCTTGCTTCCTTGCTCTGAATAAATGCCGCTTCCCCGCTTGTCTCCCCACAGCCCCAAAGGCAGACAGGGGTACCCGCTTCCCCCCACACTCAGGGGAGGATGCTGCAGGCCTAATCCATCCCACGCTGGTCTTGGGCAGCTGTGTCCTGCTTCCCACCAAGGGCAGATCCCAGGTGGGAACACCAAAGGGTTCAGCGCTCAGAGCCAACCTGGTGATCTGGCCCCAGGCAGATCCCAACCCACCTCTCAGAATCCTTCTGCTGTTAAGTCTTGGGCAAACACAAGTTTTAAGGACAGCAGAAGGTTTGTGGCTCCCTGGAGAAGAGTCCCAACTCCTTTCTGGCTCCTCGATACAAAGAGGGCTGGCAGTGCCCAAACACCCTTGGTTGCTGTGGATTATGACCCAGTCCTTCCTAGAGAAGAAACAACTAATTTTCCTGAAAGCTCCCTGTCAGCACTATCACACAGCACAAGGGCGCGAGACTCAGTGAACCACCGCTCCCCTGAGACATCTCAGAGGCAACAACAGGCATAAGCGAAGAGCAAGTTCAGAATCGCACTTGCTTTCAGGACTCAGGCCAGTGCTCATTAACAAAGGACATGTGGTCATCCAGAACACAGAACATCATCCCACTCTGAAAGGACACATTCAAGTAAGCAAAGACTCGGTAACAGTGCTTCGACCATGAAATACGCAGCACAAGGACTGCTGCTGTGAGGACTGACAACACGACGTGTGAAAAATCCAGAGAAAAGGAGAGAACTGGCCATTTGGGGAACGCGCCCATGGAAAGCCCAGCAAGCCCAGATGCAGAAGACAACAGACTGTGATGTTACCACCACTAGACCAGACTTACATGGTGAGATTGTGAATACTTCTATCCCATTTCAATCTCTTGCAGGAGTAGTTGGCAATACATGGAAACTCCAACGAGCCCCACGTTCAAGCCTTACAAATGGAAACATCCCACATGCTGTCTCCCCCGACGATTTCATTTATGAAAAATTCATAGAGAACCAAATTCAGCCTTTCACCTGCTTGTAGCGATCAGCGCAATGTCAGATCGATGGCAAGGCAGCCAATGGCTTGTATCCCTATAAATCTGTTATTTTAATGTCATTTACTCCCTGTAATTTTAACCCTCTCTGGCCCGAGTAGTCTTTCAGTGGCCGCAGGCAGATACTTGTATAACCGAGAACGACTCTTTCCTCAGATAGTCTCACTTCTCCCAGTTATTTTCAGACTTCCAGACCTTGGTGTGGCTTCATTGAGTAATTCTCTGTGGATTTTCCTTCCGTGGATTTTCCTTCCATGAATTTGCATAGTTTCTTCTTGAATTCATGTAAACTTCTAGCACCTTAATAACACAAAAACTTTCACAGGTCAACTCATATGTAAAATTTCCCAAAATGTAAGTCCTCCTGTTGCCCCTTAGCTTTGCCTCCAAAGGACACTCTGCCACTGTTGCAATTTTTTAAAAAAAACCACACCGTACTCTGGTAGATGGTTTGGCCCAGAATTTTTGGCAGGTGCTCCTTGAGGCAGCCGTAATCACTCATTTAAATCTCATTTATTTTTATTTTAGAAAGCTCCCTAACAACACAAAAGATTTCTTTCCCGCATCTCACTGGAATTGTGTGCACATTGCCATGGCAACCATGCCAGAGATTTTTGTGGTCCCAGACCCATTTTATTGGTTATTAGATATCTGTGCAATAAAAATATATATATAGCTTTGTTCTCCCATCTGTCCATTCCATCTGCTTATTTCCAAGTGAAATACAACCATTTGGCTCAGCCACAGCTTTTTCTCCTTTCTCATGGGATTGGCTGAAGAAAACAGAGATGCATCTGCTTGTGGTCATGGAAGTGGTGAAGGGGAGGAAGAGGAATGAAAGACATTGCTGTGGACATGAACCTGACCATGACAGCCATGGAAAAGCCTATCAACTGTGATGACAACACCTGTAGGGTTAAACCAATTCTTCCTCGCAGTCCAAGTCCCTGGCCACATAGCTGGCCTGTCCATTACCAATTATCTCCCAGGTGTGAAGGGGAAGAGAAACTCAAGAAGACTCTGGCCAACACAAACCTCATTTGCTACCTGGTGGAACTGCTGTGGCCCAGCTGCAGCTCAACCCTGGCCGGTTGGTTTCCTGTCACTGGGGAAGTCGAGTCAAACCTTATGTCACCAGTTAGCGAACAGGAAACTCATCACAGCTCAGCTGCATCCATTAAGAGTTCTTTCTACCTTCCCAAAAGAGGAGGAGAAAAGTATCACCTCATCCAAGCACACAGTGTTCCACAGAATGGGAAAACACCAACAATGAGACCTCTGTGCCAAAGTCACCGTGTTCCTCCCTACAGCCATCTGCCTCACATCGGAACCTGTGCTGAAAGCGATTTGACATACCCCCATGAGAGGGACTAATTCCTTCTGGCTATGTTTGACTTACCTGCCCACCCCCACAGCCTCCGCTGTGGGAGAGAGGATGTATTTCCAGCCTCCAAGTTCCCTTACAGTATTTAAGCTGTCAGTTGTTAATTATAGCTCTGCATTTCAACTTGATGCTTCCCAGGGGGCCAAACCACACTAACAGACTAAAAGCAGTTCCCAGTTGAATACTTTGGGAGCCTCTGCTAGAATTGAGCTTATGTCTCCATCAGCCAGAGTGAGACATTCTCTACTGCCATGACTGCTGTTGGGAGACTGGAACTGCACTTCACGCTATAAGACCCATATCTCCATTTTCTTACCCTACTTATTGAACATTCCCGCTCACCAGATGGGAGCCACAGCTTTCTGGGAAGGGATTTCAAATTGCCCTTCAGCTTTCTCAATGTAAACATCTCCTCTCCCACCTTCCCATCAGCTCTGAATCTCCCAGTGCAGAAGGAAGGGGCAGGCAGGATGCATAGCTTTGCCTACCTGGGGATGCCTCAGAGTTCAAAGTGACAAGCAACCCTCACCGCAGCCTCTCCCAGTGCTCCACCTGACCTGCAGAGCAAGGCCAGGATGACAGTCCCATCAGATGAGCTCCCCATTTCTCACAGACTGGAGAAACTCTGCTGTCTTTCTGTTGAAGCAAACGAAGTCTCTCAATCACACAACCATGACCACCAAGCCTGAGGGACCAGCACAACCCTCTCAACGTGGAAGGCGTTGCCAAGCAGTTGCTAAGCAAGTGGTCAGGTCAAGTGAGAATAAGCAAATGAGAAACTCATGTGATGTTGATGTTTTTTAGCTGGTAGTTACATCCTCCAGCCAGGCTGCCCCTTGGCCTTGTGTGACCACGGAAACATCTGCTTCAAATGCAAAAACAAGTACAATGTTCAAACCATCAACTTGCTCAGGGCAAGAGCATGGAAAAAGAAAAAAAGGTGGGAGTAGACAGTAGCGTGGGCAAAGGCTTGAGGATTCTAGCCTGCCAGCTCCTGACTAAGAGCATCCATTTCTCTCGACTCTGTTAAGGGAGATGTTTTGTGGGGCTTTGTTTCCAGGAGAATCAGCTGTAATGGCTCAAATGTGCCAGAGGAAACTCGAGAGCTGGTCGAAGAATGCTTCAGAAAGCACCTGCTGCTGGGACCACTTTCCTGTTGAAGCCACAAGAGTCCGTGTCCTGCTAGCTGAACACCACAAAAAGCAGCAGAGCCCAGCGACTAAAGCCAAGGGAGGTCCAGCCGTGTGCCCTCCACCACTCTTGACTGGGTGGAAGTGTTTTTCTCAACACATACATAGCAATCACTGTAAAAGAATTCACAGCATGCTTAGCAGGATTCAACTCTTCCTCAAAAAAAAAAAAAAAGCAGAAAAGAGTCAATAAATGAAAAAGAGGAAAACCAAAAAGTTGAGAGTTGCATTGCATTGAGCCATACCTGTAGGAGTCTAGTAGCTGAGAACAGCCTTTAGACCAGGCCAAATTTGCATATACAACCCACAGTAATTATAATTTCATCTTGAATAGGTGTTATTTTAATTGTGACTGCCTTTCCTGCTCAGCAGCAATCGGAGAAATCACAAAAGAACAGCAAAGCAGGAAGGCTGTTGATGACTTTGGCTTTTCCTTCCTCTAGCCAGCTCGCGTGCCCCATCAGACCCCCCTTCTGGGCGACCCCCCCTTCTGGGTGACCCCCCTGTAGCTTTGTGCAATGCAAAACCATGCAGTGACGAAATAATTACAGCCCCTAAGTGGCCGTGCAAAGAAACCAAGCACCTTCCTGTCTGGGACGACTGTAACTCTCAGCAAAGCTACCTCAGAACATGCTCCCAACCACAGACCCGCTTTGGGACTTGATGGTGGGGTTGGCAACTCGAGCTCCGGGTGGTTTCTCCTTCAAATTGGCAGAGTGGATAAAGTGCTGCAGTCCTCTGAGAGCCTAATCCCTGCAGCAACCCCCTTAAGGTAACGACCCCCCCTGCTCCTGCCCCTTTAGCCTTCTATGACCTGAACTGAATACACTTGAACTCTCGGTTCTGTAGTGGGGGTGGTTCAGGCCTTCCGGATGTCATCTGCCCTCTCTAATTTGTCATCTTTTAAAGCATGATGCTCAAAAGCGGACAGTCTCCAGCTGAGAACTCATCAGCAGTGAGCAAAGTGCACTAATTATCTCCTGCATCTTGCATATGATAGTAAGTGTGTATCTTTGGAGGAGAAAGAACAGGCCCCAGCTGATAGCGTTCTTTTTGGGCTAGAAATAAAAGATATGCAAAATTACACAGGAACACTTTTAATTAATTGCTGCCTACTGACAGCAGCTGGCAAGAGAGCCCTTTGCCCATCAGCATTCAGACAATTAGTTAAGTCTGTACTCCACCTGAGATGGTGGAGCAGCTCTGTATTTATTCATATTTTGGATAAGATCAAAGTGAATCACCTCTGTCATTTATTGTCTGCAGAGAAAAATATCTACATCTCATTTCTTCAAAGAGTACGGTCTCCAGCTCAAGGATCAAAGCACTGTCAGGAGACATTCTCCTCTGGGGAGGGTTCAGGACTTGGCTTCTCACTTCCTTGATATCTTTGGCAGGAGTTGCCTGCAACAGGGAGCCCATCCTATGCTTGTGTGAGAAAGGACCTTCAGCCCAAAGCCAGCTTGCTCACAGTGGCAGGTGCTACCGTGACAGTTTGTCCTTGTCATTGCCAGCTAGACAGTCCTTTTTCCTGAAAATCATAGAATGGTTTAGGTTGGAAGAGACCTTGAAGACCATCTAGTTCCAGCCCCCCCCCTGCCCTGGGCAGGGGCACCTCCCACCAGCCCAGGTTGCCCCAAGCCCCGTCCAACCTGGCCTTGAACCCCTCCAGGGCCGGGGCAGCCACAGCTTCTCTGGGCAACCTGGGCCAGGGGCTCACCGCCCTCACAGCAAAGAATTTCTTCCTCACATCTCATCTAAATCTCCCCTCCTCTTCCTGTTTAAAACCACAGTGGGTTTGTGGTCAGGCAGGAGTCCTCAGCTGCAGCTGGACTGGGGACTGTAAGGGAAACCAAGCAAGAGAGCACAGGCTGCCAAAGACAGACCTGACTGCAAGGTCCTGCTGCCAGCACTGGTCCTGGAGCTATTGCTGCCTTCAGAGTTCATCTCCGAGACAACAGTGTGAGCCAACCCGCTGTGCAGCTCCTTGGGGGCTCCCATCTTCTCCCTCTGCACCTAAGCGAATCAGTACGCATCTCCCAGTAGGTACTGGGCGAGACGCGATGGTCTGGGCAGGCTGCGTTTTCATGGTTTGCGGTGGAATGTGTTGTGTGAGGCGTGGGGACACGCTCTTTCCTAGCCTCAGTTCCCCGGAGAGTTGTGATGGAGTCCATCTCACAGCACATAAGCAGAAGAAACAACTTGATTTTCCTGCTAGATCGCTAGGCTGTTTGCCACACGTGCAGGGGTATCTTGGATAGTTGGGATCCAAGATACTCCTAGAGTTGCGGTGAATTAAAACAAGGCTGCCATCAAGGCATTTATACCTCCATCAGCTTCGACAGCTTTAACAAGAAAGAATCCCAAATGCTCAAACTCAAAGCAGGTCTTGCTTAAGGCTGAGGTTACACAAGCAGGCACCGGAACTGCAAATTGTAAACTGAACTTGCAGGAGGGCTGTGAGCCAGATGGGGGGTCTTTAATGTTTCTCAGCAAGCTTGGTCCTACCAGCATGAGTGACTACCTCAAAGGGGTTTGGGTTGCAATTTGGCTCATTATTGGAGCTGAGGTGCTGCATCCCCAGGATACATCCTGTGCCCCGGAGAGCTACCTAATGAGACATCACATGAGCCCAGTGGTCCTGCTGGTGTTGACTGGGGAGGCGAACTGGGCTTCAAAGGACCCTACTCGCTTCCTTTGCGCGGAGGAATTTTCCCCATATCATTAAAAACACTGGGCCTGGGAGTCTGCAGACCTCGGTGTCGGAAAACAGCATGGCATTCGCACTGCAGAGCAGGGTGGTCCTCCTGAGAGGGATTCTTTGGGGGGTCGATGCTGTCTGACACCAGGGTGGCTCCTGCTGCGCTGCGGAGTTGTGCTGTGCTGGCAGGGGCAGCTGTGAGCGGATGATTTTACACCGCGTGGGGGATGCAGCCGAGGGCAGGCTCAGCTGGGAGATGTCATCTCCATGCCCGCTGGCTGCTCCGCGCTTGGGGTTCAGGGACACCGGGGGTGCCTCCGGAGCCCCAGGCAGATGGAGGGATGGAGTCACTCACCTTCTGGAGGGTCTGTCCCTCACCACTGATGCCAAAGCGCTGATGGCAGTGACGCTCACAACCTTGGCACTACATGGAAAGTTTCTTGTCCTTGTGAGCATCGCACCTCTGTGCCACCCCCAACTCATCACACATGTGTTCACTCAACACTCTGCCATCCCTTGGCTCCTTTAGACCCCCAGCAAGTGGGTCAAGTCCCAGCAAGGGGTGCTCTGGTGCAGGAGGAGACTTTCAGCAATTACTGTGAGCACGTAGAAATGAAAGGTTGTCATGGATACCAGTATGCAATTGAGGGCCCAATTCTGCACTGCTCTGCTCCTCCTGTCCTCCCTTGCCCTGTTGTGTGGGATCTGTGGAGGCCCCATCTCATGTGACAGAGGAAAAGGCAATTGAAAATTAAAATCTGCTCTGAATGGGGCTTTGGCTCCTAACTCTTATTCACCCAGCTGTATCTCGCAGCTCCCATTTCACTGGGATGCGCCTGGATTCAAACAAGTCTGCATGAGGGCAAAACTGGGACAAAGCCAGCATGTATTTTGGGCTACCTAGTTGCTGATGGTGGAAAGGAAGATGGGGAAGAGGTATGTGCAAGGAAAGGTGTTTGGCAACTTGGGGAGAAAGCCCTAACCCTGAATTTAATGGGGAGATTAAACCTCTTGCTGGCTGGATTCAGGCCCCTGCAGGGACCTGGGCAGCAGCTTTACTCAGCATTCCCCCCCCTGGACTGCATGGGACTGACTTTGTGACCTCCAGAAGTTTTACAAATACAGGCAAGTTTCACCATGTTTTCATTTTCAGAGGAAAACATCTCCCCAGATATAAAACTGAGAGGTCGGATTATTTCATGGTGAAATGTTTTGGATTTCCCATTTGAAATTAGTGTTCCCATTTATCCAATACATTTTTGGTTTTCATTCTGGCCAATCAACATTTCCCATTGCTTTTTCCCCATAGAGTTGATCACTGTGTTCTATTTGGATTTTAAGCATAAAATAAATTCTGGACCAGAACATTTTTAAAAAAATGGCAATTACTGAGGGACCTTGGGAAGATGGAACTTTGGTTCCTGAATTACTTCTGAAAGGGTTCTATTACATGCACACACATGCACAGAACTGCCCTGATTTAACAGAAGACCTTTTTGGATCCAGCAAGACTGAAATCTGACATATAAGAATATTTTCAAGATGATTGCTTGCAAACATAAGCATCAATTAGTTATCTCAGTCTGGTTAAATAGCAGTGTGGGCAGATGATTACAAATGATTGTGCTGCTGCCACTTTACTGCCTTATCACCCCACACCAAAAATCCCTTTGGTTTTCCAGAAACCCGATGACCTTGGTCCTTCTCTTAGATCCCGGACCAGGGAAGCACCTAAACACAAACATCCCCAGATGCTGAATGAAATAATGTGGGTGTTTAACAGACTTTTGAATTGAATCCAGAATGAGAGCAGCCTGTTTTGGGTTTTTTTTTGGTGTTCATGTGGAACAGCAACTCTGACATGTTGTAGGAAAGAACCAGGAACCCACAAAACAATGAACTGAAAGAGGCTTTTGACCAACCCCGTGACAGAGCGTTGAGACACGCGTGCGCTAGACCATGCTTGTCTGCAGCCATGCCATCAGCGGGGCATCATCTGCCTGTCTCCGGGCTACCAGCCCTGCTCTGCCCAAACCCCCTCCATGGCCCACTTCTTTGAACCCTCCTGGAGGTGCCTGACTTGAATATGGAGAATTTCACTGCCAAGCTTTTTGCTCGGCCCTTGACAGCAGGGGCAAACCAGCCTGTATTGAGACCCAGCTCCCCCCCACCCCTTCCCCACCAACTCACAGCACAGCCCACACAGCCCAGGCCCCTGCCACAGACCTGCTAATTACACTTGTCTCAAGATTAGTCAGCAGGAATCTGTTCGCTCCAAGCTGGGCTGTAGAGCTAAGTCGGGCAGCAGCTGCCGCTGCCTCCTCCTCCCAGCCGATGCCAAGCGAGCAGTCCCGTCACACGTTGCTGGGTCTCTCTGGCATGTTCACAACCTCCTCAAGGCAGGGGGTGGGCATTAGCTTTGCCTCATTAGCGTGCTTGTGGTTTGGGCTGCAGCCCTGCTGGCATGCAGGTTCCTTCAAAAGCGGCCTTGCAGCCCACTTTAGGATTTTGCAGAGGGGAGAAGCTGAGAGCGACTGAGGAAGTTGAGCACATCCAGACTCCACAGCACAGGGGGAGTGCCCCGATGTTCCTCAGTCCCCATGCTCAGTCCCTGTGTCTCAGGATGCTATCCACAACCATCCCCCAGGGACTTCGCCTCCAGCCTGGCAGAGCAACTTTAAGGTGACGGACCCAGATCTGACCTGCCTGTTTCCACCATCTTCATTCCTCGGGCGTTACTCCAGGTCTCCACTCTCCCTGCTTTCAGAGACCCTGGAAGCCAGCACTCCCATCGCTGGCTTTTTCCCCTGCCTTCAGCTCAGGTTGCTGATGCCAAAGCTGTGTTTAATCACCTGGTGCAGTCCCACAGAGGAGCCTTGTGAGCTGGAGAAGAGCTATGAAGAACAGAAGAACCACGGAGCTTTATAGCTAACCAGTGGCCCTCCTGCAATCTCCTGCCTGCACCTCCCACCTGAAGACCCACAGCCCCCTCCCCTCAGACATCCCATACCCGTCCCCTGCTCTGCCTCTTCTCCACTGGGCTCTTCTCCCTCCTCTCATGTCCAAGGCAGTTTCTGGCATTCCTGCCCGGGGACTGGCCGTTGTTGGGCTGACTGGTCTGCAGGCAATGGATGAATCGCACCATTTCTTCCTTTACTTGGCCTCAGCAAATCGTTGCCAGCCCACGCTTTCTGCGAAGTTTCTTGGGACACCTTAGTGCCCCTGAAACTACCATACTCACACAAGACCTGGAGCTGGACCGATGCCCCTGCTCTGACTTTGCTTCTTCTACGCCAAGAAGCAGAGCAAGCCCCTTCTCTTGCTTGCATTTTGCATCCAGAACCTACTTCTGCTATAAACCGCCCCCCCCCGCCTGCCCAGACTGGTGTGTGCTGGAGCGGTGCCTCCCGCACGGCATTGCTGCCCTCTCCTGGACTCTCCAACAGCCGCTGGGCTCAGGAAAATTTCAGCTACCGATGCTAATCTCTTCTTTGAGGCCAGGAAGGTGAGAATCCTTCCCGAAGCCCTCTGTCCCTCGCATGGCAAGGCCTGGCTCTGCAAATGAAGAGATTTGAGGCTGAGCTTTCTCCTGCCCTGCTCCATATAACCCTGACCCCAGAAAATGCTCTGGATTAAGTTCTTCCCGGAGGCTGCTTTTTCAGGGGTGTATAAAAAAGTGGTATAGGAAGGAAACGGAGTCATTCTGTAGTGCAAGACTGACGACTGGGAATGATGCCTTCCCCCACTAAAGACAAACACTTGGTTCAACCTGTATGATAGGTCCCCTCCTTCTAACCCCCAAGTCCCGCTGTGCCTGCAGCATCCAGTGTTACAGAGAAATGCAAGTAGAATCTTTATTAGCAAAAGGAGTGGTTGTAATCAGAGCTAATTTGGGAAGAAAAATTCAGAGAGCAGAAGGTGGCTATCCCTCTTCTCTGTTGCTGGGTGTTTTAGCCAGTGTGAGGTGGTTGGGGACACAAACAAAACGGACAGCGGCGGCTAGGGGGATGCTGTCCCTCAATGTTGTTGTGCACATGGAGGGCATCTCAAAAAGTGTCCTTTCTGTCCTCCTGTGTCAGCACAGGAGTTGTATCATCAGTCACAGCAGCAAGGTTTGAGGTCACGGGAGGGGATGGTGCTCCATCTGTGGGCTCCTCATTACCTCCCTGAGATGCACTGGTGTCCACATCACTGGTGTCACTGGCAGGTCCAGCATCAGGGCCAGCCTGGGGTCCCTGCCTGGGGATCCTGAAGAAACTGGTCACCGTCTCCATCCTTGTGGTCCTTCCTGTCATTTCGGAAGCCCTTGAAGTTGACACCTGGTACTCTCGATAGAACCAGTAACAAGAGCTGCTACAGACAGACAGAAGCCCATAGTGAAAACCGGGAACTTAGTGCCAGGAACCAGCACCAGAGCCCTGCAGCCACCCAGCACCAGCCCTCAGGACTAGGATCCTCCAGGGCCATACCCAACCACTCCCTATATCCCTGTGTAAGCTATTGACAAGCATCATCCCAGCTGTTTGTGTCCTGCACCCTTATTCTGGCATGCCACCTCCTGCTGGTCACAGTGATGGGCTCAGGTTTTCTTTCATCTCCTGTTCCCAGGAGAAATGTAGAGCGGGGGGACTCAATACCAACAAACAATCCCCAAAATGTCCCATGTTGGGAGAAGGAGCTCAGACTTACAGGATGAAGAGAAAGTTGAGGGCTAGTAATGCTGGCAACATGATAAGGATCAGGACTGGGATCCTGTGCACAATGGAGACAGCTGAGAGGAGAGAAATGGGTGACACTGACTCAAAATGAGAAGTCCCACTGCAAAAGGCCCTGGAGATAATGCTGGTGCTAATTCTCCCCAGCCCCAGAGACAGGTGGGGATGGTGTGATCTACAGTACTCCTAGCAGTGAAGTTGTCAGAGCTCAAGGCAATTTGGGGACACCAAGGTGGAGAGAGAGAAATCTGATTGTTCAGCATTGGCCTGGTGTGAGGAACAGCGAGGGAGCTGTGATCTCTTCAGGGATGGTGATGGAAGAGATGAGAGCTACCTGTCTCCAAAGGGACCCTCAAGGGCTGTAGAAGTTGCCATGGCCAATATATTTGGGGCAGCTTTTCTGGGGTCCCACTGTAGTGCTTGCCCTCAGAGTCCCCCAGTCCCCTCCCTGCCCTGCTTCAGTAGTAGATAATCCGTGTACCCTGCTTGGTCCTTTCCTTCTTGACACAGTCCGTCATAGATCTGGCGCCCGGCACCCTGGTGATCATGCCGTCCTTGCAGGGAGTGCAAAATGCCACCCCGTAGATTGGGCTGTAGGTCCCAACAGGGCATGGGGAGCACTGGCTGGTCTTAGGAGGGCCGAAGGTTCCTGGTGGGCATACAACTGAGGAGAGGACATGTAGAAAGGCCTTTCTGAGCAATGGCACTGGCTGCTTGATAAAGCTGTATTCAACAAAGAGTCAGGGAAACTGAGCCCTGATGCTCAAGGGCTCAGAACTACCCTGTCCACTGGGCTGGGTGTGCATGGGGAGAGCAGCAAGGACCCAGAGCCATGGAGCTGTGTGTGGGGAGGGAAAGAGACAAGCAGGGGGAAAGAAGAGAGGGGACCAAAGGGCTGTGGACTCTTGGCTCACTGCAACAGTCGAGACATCTTTGCAGCTGCTTGGTCTGCCCATAGCCCCTGCTGCAGTGCTTGGTCTTTAAGAAGCCGACAAACTCGTTGGTGAAGTTGCTGCTGGGGATATCAGGCCCTGTGATGTGGAAGGACTTGTGCTCCTTGAAGAACCTGGTAAGGGCGAGCTGGACCTGGGGAGGGCAGAGCAGCCAGAGCTCAGCAGGGCAATGCTGGGGTCCAAGAGGGAAGCTGAGACCTTATTGCCCAGTGCCGTAGTGCGGGAGCTGTGGTGTGTGAGCCAAGGGGGACAGGCACTGCACACCAGCCTGCGTGGGAGCTCTAGTTGGGCCCCAGGGAGACTGAACAAACCCTCAGGACTGATCTTCATTCCAGCACTGCTGAAGATACCTGGGCCTGGAGAGAGCGTCCCAGTTCCCCACAGCCCCCATGCCATGCTCCCTCCTTTGCTGGTACGCTGGCCCCGGGGCTTACCTGCCCGAGGTTGTGTCGGACTGTTTTGCGGTAGCAGTCTGTGACCATCTCCACGTCCTGGGAGTTGCAGTGTTCATCCCAGTGCGGCCCAAAGAAGGACACTAGAGTATGGAGAGTCACCAGTGCAGCTCAGGCAGCCCCAGCTCCAGCAGGTGATGGACAAAGCCCTGAATAAATCTAGCCATTAGACACCGCTGTCTTCCAAGAGCCCCTAATTTCAATACTCCCCCTTCAGCCCTGTGCTTCCTCCCCCTTCCCCCTGCAGGCGCAAACTGTGGTGATGCCTCAACGCCTCTCACTCCACCCTCCCGTTGTCCCCTGGGGACTCTGCTATGGTGCTTCTGCCTGGGGCTCTACCTTCTAGCTGTACTTGGACAATGAACTCATCCGAAGGGTTGTTGAGTGAGGGGAAGCAGAAGGTGTCAGTGAGCTGGAGTTTGCAGTGCTGCTTGATCTCCAGCTGCCTCAACTTATCCTGTAGATCCCGCAGGAACCTTTTGGTTCGCTCATCCTCACAGAGCTTGCTGTGGAAGACCAGCACAGTGTCCAGGCCTCCGAGCACGTGGTAGCCTGTGAGGGAGAAAAACCCTGAAAGGTGTTTTGTTCTTCCCCTCTGCCAACAGAGAGCTCTCTTGTCCAGACAGCTGAGTATGGTCCCAACCCGCCCCTCACCCCATGGCCTCTCCACCCTTCCTGCCCTTGTTGGGTTGTTAGCATGGTGCTGGACTCACCAAAGATGCTGTAGTGAAATGTTTGGGACACAGGGACCCCATGCTTCATGTAGGAGATGGTGCAGGAGTACTTCCCGCTGTCGCCTGCTTGGAAGCGTTGGAAGAGGAGATGTCCCTCTTTGGTGACCGAGAACAACCTGGAGGCTAGTGCAGGAGACAGAGGGGTTGATGGTGATCACCAGGAGCTGGCTGTCCTATGCTGAGCTGGCCCAGCTCCTGAGTGGTTGTGTCATGCTCTCCTGTACTGCCCCAGATTTGATCTCACTGCTGAGACTCTACAAGGACACCCAAAGCTGCTCTTCCCCTTCCTTCTCTGATAAGTTATTGAAGGAGAGCGAAGAAGAAATTAAGAAACCTCATACCCTCTCCTCTGCCAGAAATGTCTGCAAATATCTGCAAAAGAACTATCTGAATGTCTGAAAACTTTCTTAACAAAACCTCTCAGACCTTACTGGGACAGAAAAAGGGGTAAATATTACCCCATACAGTTTTATCCTAGAATCTCATGTCCTTTTTGAGTTCAGCACCTCCCAACACATGCAATCACGTGAGATCCCAGTCTTCATGTGCCCCTCACCTGCCCCACAGACTTGCTCCTTCCTCGGGTGGCTGTTTCCCCTCCTACCCCTCTCCTGCCCCACAGTAGCAGAGCCCATTGCAGCTCGCTCCTGACCATGCAGGAGTTCGGGACATTACCTGAGGAGCCGGGACATTACCTGCCCTGTCCTGCACCCAGCGGTAGGTGGGATGAGCCACCTCCATCTCAATAGGGCTGCAGGGCAGTGAATACAGGCTGCTCTCCATGTGGATGAAGACAAGACCTAAGCCAGACAAAGAGAGACAAAAGCTGGGGACACATTTGAGGAATTTCAGGACCTTGCAAAAAACAGGCCTGGACCTGAGGAGAGAGGATGGTTGGGAAGCCACTGGAGCAGGCTGGCAACCTGTGTGGCATGTGGGTGGACCCAGCCCCACTGGGGACCATCCTACAGGGAGACCTGAGGTTGTTTATGTGCCTAGAGGAGAGAAAATGCCGGGAGTTGTAGGCATAAGTGGCAAGAAATGAGGCTGCGGTGAGCAGAGCTGGTGGAGACCACAGAGTCAGACCCAGCCATCTCTGCTCATGTTGGCTGCGATGGGGAAACCACATCCTCTGTCCAGGCTGTTGGCAGAGTGGGCAGCGAGGAGAGGGTTCTCGCACCAACATCTGGACACAGGCTGGATGTAGGAGATGTAGGAGAAGAGATGGAGGAGACTACTTCACCCAGGAAAGAGGAGCGCATGGGTCAGGGAGGTCCAGCAGGAGAGCTTTGCACATCTCACCCCCTTGGTGTTCCCAGCTGGAGTTGGCTGGAAGGTCCCAAGGCAGGGCTGCTGTCTTTCCTAGGAGGAAAACAGAGGGGCAGCACTCAGGCATAACTTGGAGGGTGCTCACCTCCCTCTGGTCTCCTCTCCAGGGCTCCTATGGGCTCTCCAAGGAGTCAGTGCAGAATAATATATCCACCTCCACCCTGATCTTTTACCTGAGCAGCTACAAAGCACCAAAGTCAGGATCTGCACGGTCCCCAACACCCTGGGTCCTCCAGGGTTTGGCCAAACGCGTGGAACATAGAGCATCCTGCCCCGCTGCGCAGCATGGAACATCTTGTTACCATGGCAATGAGGAATCTGTTGCTTCTCCCTGTCACCTTAGTAATGGCTCACAGGCTGGGCAGCATCATGTCTCCTGCCCACCTTAGTCACAGTCACCAGGTCTGGGCTTTGTGGGAAACATAGCCCTTCTTCTGGGGACCATCTGGGCAGGATGCACTAGAGGAAATCTAGCTGGGGACATCCTAGTAGAAGAGACATTGTAGGAGAGATGATCAGAGGGAAGGAGGAGGAGATAGATGATGAGAGTGCTATGGAAGGCTCTTTTGGTGGAAATCCTAGCAGGACAAAAAGCAGGGAAACCCCAGAAAGCCTAGACTGAGGGTGAATTTGCCCCATAATTCAAGAGGGAGAATGCAGGGTCTCCAGCTATGGAGGGTACCTAGAACTAGCTGTGGAGCATATCTGAAAAATAGAAGAACACGTTGAAGAAAGTAGGAAATTGTGGTTTTGAGGGGAAATTACATGCCCCAAAAGTTTCAGAGGGAGAAATGACAGAAGTTGCTGAGCAAAGGAGAGCAAGATGTGACCACGTACCAGGGGGGACCTTTCTTTCTGCCAATTTGGGTGCATCCTAAGCTCAGCCCACAGCTTCCAGCAGGAAGTTTGGATTCAAGCCTGGAACACTTCAGGCAATCTGTTGGTTCAGATCGGAATCTCTTAAAAAGGGTGTGTTTCCTTAATGTTCCTGTTTGTCCTGGAAATGAGATTTAGGTTCCTATGATTGTCCATTGAGAAGTAAAAGCAAGCAGTTAAAATATACGGCCAGCCAGAAACTTGGGAAGAGTAAAGCTAAAAAATCCTTCTCGCTTGTACCAGGGTTTCTGGAGGCGAGGTGTAAGGGGAGGGAGAAGTGCTTTTATGGTAAATATGTTCAAATCATCCTACTGGCTTGTGAAAAAAATGTATACATGAAAAAACAGCACAAGTTAAAAAAAGAACCAAGAGAAATCAGAAAACACCCACCACTTCGTTTAAGATACAACAGAAATACAGAGCATGCAACAACTTAGAGACAGTAGAAAGCACCAGCGATTATTCTTGGGGAAAATCATGAGAAGGGAAGGCGGCCCCCCCTCCCTGTCCTCCCAGAATGATGAAATCAGGAGAAAATCAGTGAAAAACCTTAAACTTCCCAGCCTGGTGGCCAGGAGGGGCGGGGGCCAGATCCAGTGAGGGCCAAAGGAAAGGGCAGGGCTGAGCAAGCGTCTCTGGAGGCTGTTTGTTTTCAGGCTGTGCCTATGGAGAAAGCTTCATCCTGGTGAATAATAGGATGAATGAATCCATAGTGTTTCTTTAAAAAGAAAAAAAAAAAAACCTACACCCCAGCTCTCAAGTTTCTCTTGACAGTTTTAGCATAAATACACCAAGTCTGGCCCGAAGTCACTTGAGATAGAAACAGACTTGTGCGAGCAGCAGAAGGAATGAAGGTTTCCTTTTGATTTATAGTATGGGGCTGCGCGTTGCCTCCTGCCTGGTGCAGGCTGAGTCATGGCACAGCTGTGGCTTTTCACCCTGATCACCTCCTTTTACTAAACGTGTAGGAGCTTGGTAGTATCTTTGAGATCTCCACTCTGTCCAATTTGAGTGAAACTTGTGTTCAGAAGTTATTATGGAGAGGGCAGCCAGCCAGGCCAGACTCTGAATGGCTCCATGGATCTCATTTCCTGAGGGAACCAGGCTAAAAATATATATGATCTGAGGCAGGTGTGATGTTCCTGAAATTTCCTATTTTTCGCGTTCATTTGAACTCATCAACTCATTAAGGGATTTGTTCGTGAGTTCTCAGAAAATGTGTTTAGCAGTCACTGAATGTGTGCTGCGGCGTCAGGGGAAGGGCTACCCTTCTTACATAGCAAAGAGCTTGGATCCCTGCTTGAAATGCAAAATTCAGGCTCACATATGAAGCTGAAGTTGGGTCATCCGTAGTAAAATGCCAAGAATACAGATTCACTTTCTTGCCATCTTATAGCATTTGTTATTCATTTGCTTATCTTGCAGCGAGCAGAACCACTGCTTCAGTAAGTACATAGAAAGATCATTCCCTGTATTGTTCTGACTAGGAATTAACCTTCCTCCCTCCCTCCAAAAGACCGATGAGAATTATACTCAGATGCAAACTCAATTTGTAAATAAGAATTGATACAGGAGCAGCTCAGGAGTTCCTGCATCCCTACCTGGCTGGGAGGGAGGGACACTGGCGTTGTGGGCGTTTTCCATCAAGGAGGTTTCCTTTTCCCTTGGCTTATGTGAACTGCGGCAGTGCCCAGGGATGGAGGAGCATCCTGTTGTGCTGCACAAGCACAGACCCACAGGCACTGTTCCTGCTGTCCCTCCCTGTCCCCTGCTGGCAGATGGCACAGGATCTCACAGTCTGTATGTCCCCACAGCGGTCCCCTAAAATTGGCTTTGTTTGACTGGGGAGACCTGGATTGCCAGAAACTAAGTTAAGCCTGTCTAAGGCTGGGGTAAATCTAAGTCCAGATTCACAAGGAGACAGAGGTGCCCAAGTTTGGTCTCTGGTGGAGATTAAACTTGTCAAACAAAACAGTAACCAGCTTCAGCACTGAATGAGAAGGTGCCCCGGTCCCTTGGGGACTCTCCAAGGGCACCCAGGAAAATACTGCAGGGTTACAAGAGGAACAAGAGCTTTATGACCGTGGCTGGCTCCTAGCCATGGCGCCCTGATCCCTTGATGCTTTTTCGCACAAAGGGAACGTGCCCCTTTCTGCAGCCCTCATGGAAGCCAGAGCTGGATCTCATGAGATCGTGGTGCTTCTTAAAGAGATCCTTTGGGCTCCCACTCTTCCAGAACCGGATCCAAGGAGCACCAACCTAGAAATGTCACCACAGCTGCTAGGTGTCTTGATTTCAGATCGGGATTGATGATTTGGTGACTATATTCTGCTCCAGGAGCGCTCTCTGCTAAAGATAGTAACACCGGTTATCATAAGCAATCAACAAGTTGTGTTAGCAGTGCAGGGACACGTTTCTCTCCCTGAGAACCCCCCAGTCCATGGGACAGGCAGCAGCGTGCGGCTTCCTGGGGAGAACGGCACGGCTCCGCAGCTGCCGTAGACAACCGAATTCAGAGAAAGGGACTCCACACTTCAGATCCTATCAGGAGTCAGTTGAACATGGCTCATTAGGAAGGAATTATGCCCTGATCTCTCTTACTGTGATAAATAATGTTTCTGGTGATAAATATTCAGAGTAGGCACCAAAGCAACAAGGCTGGCATTTATCTCTTGGCTTTTTTTCCTCTGCGAAGGGTCAAAAGTTGTTAATAAAGGCAGGAGCTGCACTGATAGCACCTCAGAATTAACCCTGGTGATGCCAGCCTGTTCTCTGGGACCTGCAGAAGGGCTTTCAGTGCTTGGCAGCTCCGAGTCCAGCTCTCCCCGTTTCATATTTGTGAGCGATGAAGAGGGAGAAGGGGCACAAGGGTAGGGTTAGGGGCAGGGGGACCATCTGGGAAGCAGAAAGGACAGTGTGAAATAGCAGGCTGGGGGATGGAGGGCAGCACAGCTACTCTGCGTATGGAGTTGATAATATTTTGGGACATGGGTCTGAGTGGTCTGGGGGAGCAGATGGCTGAGGGGGGCAGCAGGCTCAGCCCAAAGGCACCCGGAGAGGCTCAGTGTCTTCTGGTGTGAAGGATGATAATGCCTCTATGGCCCCTAAGGGACATGAAGGAGAGAGGAAAATAGCAGTGGCCTCTGCTAGAGGGAGGTGAAGTAGCAGGAGGAGGACAGCAGAGGGTAGCAAATGCCTGAATTCCTCTCCTGGCCCTGCAGGGCTGGTGTGAGCCACAGGCACGGCTGGGTGATGCTGCCTGGTACAGATTCACAGCGCACATCTGGCAGATTTTGTTTAAAAATAAAACAGGGAACAAGGCGTTTTGATAAGATGGATATGTTCCTACTGCAAAGGCTTGTTTTGAAAGACATTTCCTTTAGAAATTTCCTGCTGAGATATCCCCAGTGACCCCATCACCGTCAGGGAGAAGGCAAGGCAGAATGTGATGCTTTGATTATAATCGGAGTGGAAGGTTTTGACCAAATGAAAAGAAACGTCTCTGTGTGGGTATTTAATTTCCCAGGAATGGTAGCAATGTTGTGCCTGGGTTGCTATTCGGGCAGATTCTTCCTAACTTTCAAGGTCTGAGCTTTGCCCAGCTCTTGCTGTGGTGTTGTGCCTGTGGACTGCAAGGATGGAGATCCCCCGTTCCCTTTGGGTATCCTCCAAAGGCCACATCTGGTTTCACTGGTTCAGAAGGGGAGCAGTTTTCCTTCATTCTTACAGACACAGCTAGCCAAGTACAAATCAAAAGCGCAGCAGTACTTTGCACTCATATTGGAGGACCTCAAGCCATCCCCTCTGCCTAAATCCTGCTCAGAATCTTACCACTGCAAACCAGCACAGCTGGTCCTGCTGAGACTTCACCTCTGGCACGTCAAGGTCTTCTGTTGCCCTTTGCGTGCTGCAGCTTCCCCATTTAATGTAGGGACCGGGCGGGGGGATGATTGTAAATGCTTTAAGTGTCATTAGCCCCAGGGCTAATTATTGGGCAATCTGTCTCCCTCCTTCCCTGCAGATGCAGACAACCCATGTCAGAGTCAAGGCTTTGCTTTGTCCTTAAAGCGACTGGGAGATGGCCCCAGCTACTGGCTCATGTCGTCACATCAAATAGGATCATTCATCTTCATGAGAGAGCTGGCCGAGCCGGGCTGTGCGTGCCAGGCCATTCCCAGGCTGGGGGAAAATTGTGATTTTTAGGACACAGAGCCCTGGGTGCTGGGGGTAAGCAGCTGCAGTGTCCGGTCCTGGTCTGGTGGCACCTGGGGTATCCCAGGGAGGAGTTAAGGCTGTTCCCTGCTCTTCACAGAAAATCTTTTAAATCCTCTCCGAGTTATTTTTATGATGACTGTAGATGACTCTGCCAAGTATGAAGGAGTGGAGCTTTCTCATTGAGGTGTATTTCGTTTGGTGAAATCAGTTTTCAGGTTCGTGTCATCTGCCAAAGAGGCTCTTACAGAGATGCAAGAGCCATATCTTCAGCGTTCATAGGTGGCACTTAATGAGATCCCCATTGCTTATGGCTGTCACGAGTCTCTAACAGAGTAAGCGGGTTACAGCTGGTAGAGGAACATTTGGGAGGAAACCTCTTACATGCTGCTTGCATGACTACAAGGCTCTGCTTAAATTTTGACCCATGGCCATGGGGTTTAGTGCGTCAGGCTCATGGAGCAGGAGAGAAGTCACAATCCGGAGAGCAACTGGGAAATGTATTTTTGGGCTTATAGGGTCCATATTCCCCGTTTAGGCTTGAGATTTACCGTCCTGCCCTCCTTGCACAGGAACCCACAAGACAAACACGCCCCCCCCAGCCATGGGATACAGCGCTTTCTGCCCGACTGGAAAAACGGCAGCTTGAAACATCACTTGATGCAGGAAAATAACAGTGCACAAGTGATTTTCAGAGTTGATTTATCTGGCTCTTTACTGATTTACACACAACATCTTACACCCCTCTGTTGTGAATAACAGGACCAAGTATTAACAGTCAGAGGGAGTCAGTGATAGGATTGGGACCCGGTATTCAGGAGAATTTTCTCTGCAGTTTTTGCTCTGAATTCAAACTAACATTGCAGAGCTTTCAGTTCTGTTTTAAAGAAGGATACATCTCTTTTTCCCCTTGAACAAAGGAAGAGATTCTCCCCTTGGTTTTGTATTTCTGAGTCATTCCACATTATAGCAAACTGCTGGCAAAGTTGCAGTTATGGCTAAATGGTCACTTCAAATTTAAGTCTCATTTCCAGCAGCTTTATACCTTTTTAAAGCAAACAATTGCTCTTCTGGGATGAAAATTTCTCCTCACTTGGTCTCGCTCTGATGTCAAAATATTCTGGAACATGCGGAGAAAAATCAATCTGAATCCCTGACATAGCTGATAACACCTTTTCCTTTCCCCGTGCTATGGCTGAAGAAGCTATAGTTCCTCTAATCTGAATTGTAATTAGGAGTAATTTAGCATCTCTCTGAAAGCGAGAGCAAACAACAATATAGTAGTTGTCAAACAGGGCGGGATGTTGGATCTGTGGACTGGGTTGTTTGCTCAGAGCTGGAATGCATGGTTTTCCGCCTCTGCTCTGCTTGCGATGGCCGGGGTGAATCCAGCCAAGTCATTTTTCTGTATCTCAGTTCCTCCCTCTATAAGATGGGGGTAAGGATCCTGCCTTCTGCCAAAGTCACCGACCAAATACTGGCCAGTACACAGAAGCCCAGGTGGCCAGTCGCATCCTGGGCTGCATCAAAAGAAGCGTGGCCGGCAGATCCAGAGAGGTGATTCTCCCCCTCTACTCTGCTCTGGTGAGACCCCACCTGGAGTACTGTGTCCAGCTCTGGAGCCCTCAGCACAAGAAGGACATGGACCTATTGGAGCGGGGCCAGAGGGGCCACGAAGATGATCAAAGGGCTGGAGAACCTCTCCTATGAAGACAGGCTGAGAGAGATGGGGTTGTTCAGCCTGGAGAAGAGAAGGCTCCAGGGAGACTTTATAGTGGCCTTCCAGTCCCTCAAGGGGCTCCAGGAAAGCTGGGGAGGGGCTGTTTGCAAGGGCATGGAGCGATAGGACGAGGGGCAATGGTTTTAAACTAGAGCAGGGCAGGGTTAGATTAGCCATTAGGAAGAAGTTCTTTACCCTGAGGGTGGTGAGACACTGGCCCAGGTTGCCCAGAGAGGTGGTGGAGGCCCCATCCCTGGAGACATTCAAGGCCAGGCTGGATGAGGCTCTGAGCAACCTGATCTGGTTAAAGATGTCCCTGCTCACTGCAGGGGGGTTGGACTAGGTGGCCTTTAGAGGTCCCTTCCAACCCAACACGTTCTATGGTTCTATGGTACACCATGTAGCAAACCCTGGGGAGTCTGGAGGCAGGAAGGCTTTGGCCCCAGGAGGCCAGACGGCTGCAGATGGCTGTGACATTGATGCAATCAGTTCTCTTAACGGAAAGTGTCGAGGTCCTTCCACGTTACCACCCACCAGGCAGCACACAAAACATTGGGTCCAGCTACAGCAGGGAGGTGATACAGCCATCCCAGCGCTTGGAAGGTGCAGAGAACATGGTGCAGCCCAGGGACATCAAGTCAGAGGTGGGCAGGAATCACACCAAAGGGGCAACAGGATTTTATACCACAGTGATGGTGAGCAATCTCTGCTTTTCATAGGAGGGAGCTGCTGGGGAGATGTGGGAGCAGCCTGACCTCTCTCCATCTCAGCAGTGTTGCAGCGAAGCTTTCTTCCTTCTGTTGCTTTTTCTGTAGGAAAGCTGGCAGCGAAAGCAAAGGGCACCTTCTCCTCTGCTGCTCACTGCAGACACATCAGCCAAGAGCTGAGGCTCTTATTTCTCCCTCTCTTTGGATGGGGAGGCATTTCCTCTACAAAGATTTTCACATCTGGTGGTGTCCAGCCTTTGCCAGCCTTCCTGCTGTCTGCCCCAGGACAGATGTTTGAATCCTTGAGCTGTTCAGGGAAAGCCTTTGCATTTATTTTCTGGCTGCTGACAGGCATCTTGCCAAACTCCTCTGGCTCTCCCTTTCCTTTCCTGCTCTTTTTTACCCACTCCTGGTGCCACACACGGTGCAGAGGCCGGTGGTGCCAGGGCGGGGGTGGTGCCAAACTGCTTCGCTTGTCCTCAAAGAGTTGGTGTTGGAGCTGGCTGCGGTCAGTGGCAGTGCTGGGATAACTGTGCCCCAGGGACATGATGTGGGGCAGCCTGTGTGTCGGCGAGGGGTGCAGAGGTTGTGCATCTAATTTCCCTTCTTGCAGAGGCCCAACCGCCCTGGGGAAACAAATCCCTCCCATCTGGCAGGGCCATCTCCCAGCTCGTTGGCAGGATGGTGTAGCTCCAATTGAGGGAAAGCATCATGGGACCGCCGGGGACATGGATCTAATAATTTCCTTACTGACATCTGCAGTTATATGAGAAAATGTAGTGAAATGCAGAGGTGGGGAGGCAGGAGAGATCTGTCTCGGCTGGTGCATGATTGCTCCCTGTAGGGAACTCACTCAGATCTTGTTCAGTGTAATTTTGAGCATCCCAGATGATGGAGTTTCTACCTCTTCCACACTCAGGGGGCTAATTTCACAGGCAAATACTTTCCCTTACTTCTCAGCCTAGGTTTTCACACAGCCTCTGTTTTCACACAAGCAGCTCAGCTATGCTGCCTTTGAACTCTCTTCCACCATAAACATTTCTTTTCCTTCCTCGGCAGCAACTTCCCTTGATATTTGGAGATTGCAATTATCTCCCTAAAGCTGCGTCATCACAAAGCCAGCTGGACCTGCCTCGCCGCAGCTCGATGTGGCTCCCTCCTAGAGATTTTCCCTGCTCTCAATTTTAAGCTTTAAGCTCCCTCCACTGTCTCGGTAACTGAGACTAAAACTCTCACCGCCCTGCAGCAGTGCTGCTGGTGCCTGTTCATTGCCCCCGGGATGAAGGAGTTAAATCACCTAACGCTCATTCCTCCTCTTCGTGATGGTTGAATAAGGCACTGTAGCTGTAGTAGAAACCACAGCGCATTACAGCAATGGACTTATTCCCAGGCCGGAGGGAAAATAGTCAACCAGTTTGGATGTTCAAAGTGTGTTAATATTGCAAATGGGGATGAGAAGGGACAACTTTTCCCAAACTGGGAATAAATAAAAAAAAAGAAAATCAAATGAGGCCAAACAGTTCAGTGATTCATGACGTCTCATTTTGCCTTGGACCACTTGCATCTAAATATTGATTTTATTTTACTATCATTAGCCATTAGTGCCAAAACATCTTTTGAACCAGAAAACTAGCTTTTTACCTCAAAGCAGCTGAAACCAAATACTTGGATGATTTTAAAGCTTAGCCAAATGTCTCCTCGAGGTGAGAAATACATGGAGGAGCCATCCGCTCCTGTGAAAAGCTTCAATTTAGAGGGAGAAACATCACTTACTGGAAGAACAGGAAATAATAGATTTCCTGTGGAGCCACTGGTCTGAAATGAATCACGTCCATCCTGGCAGGGGAGACCGGGGACACAAACCGCTGCTGCTGGGCCACTCGAGAAGGATTTTGCTGTCGCTCTGGTTTTACAATGGGGACATCCTTCAGCATCACAGGAAGAAGACAGGTAAAGAGGTAGGGGTGAAGAAGGGAGACGTGGGGATCAGTCCCAGCAGGGGTCTGAGCCCTATGTGAGTGCCATGGCATTGCTCTGGGATTTACTGGCTCTGAGCTCGTGGCAGAAGTGCTGCTAATTTTCCTTGCTATTTCATTATTGACTGAAGGGATGTTTATTACTGATCCCCAGGAAAGCATAAAGTGCAAGGTGAGTAACGCTGCTGTTCAGAACAGCCAGATGGGATTGTTCAGTGAGTCAAAGCAAAGCAGAGAAGAAAAACAAGCCAAGATACCCAGTCGCTCCCCACTCATATCAGCGACCGTGATGTCCATCTCAAGGGGTGGGCTGAGAACTGGACAAGCAGGTGACAGTGGCAATCTGGACCTTGGGGCCTTTCTTACATGCTCTGCTGTGACGTTTGGAACCGGGTAATAAGCTCACAGCAGATGCCACGCATCTTGCTTCTGTTGCGGCTTCTCTCTGGCAGAGGTTATCTTATCATTTTTGGCAAGAGTTTTCAAATGACCAACTCCAAAGCTGTCTAAGCCACAGAGGTACTCCTACATGTTACACCTTACAAGGGAACATTGCGTTTTTTTTTTTTTAAATTGACTTTGTCATCAACATAGAGCAGGGAATGTCAGCTTGTCCCCTGGTACGAGCCCGTGGTGTATTGCATGAAACCATGGCTGCCAGGACCACTGCTGGCTTCCATCTGATGACAGCAATAAGGGATGAGTGCAGCACTGCTCCAGTTAACGAGTCTTTGTGGGGCAGTGGGGCTCCATTTGGGCCCCTGCAGACCCCGGCCAAGCCCCTGGGGCTCTCTGGAGGGCAGCAGGTCTCTTTACAGGTCACTACCAAGCCTGGCAAAGACCCTGATGGCAACCTCTTCAAACTCATGCCTGGTTCCTAATGTCAGTGTGTCTCCCCACCTTCTAGCCATTTGACATCTTACTATGCCTTTTCTCTACTGGATGAAAAAGCTTTCAGAATCTGTTATTTTCACCTTTGAAGATGCTCATCCAGTGTATGCAAGTCACCTCTTTATCTTCTGTGACATCTAAATTGTCTAAATCACAATGCCTGGAACAAAAGCACTTCTGTGCACAACAACACTCACAGACCCATCGCTCGCCTGTACCTGACGAGCTCTCACAGGGACAATTGAGTGACAACACATTCATGATGTGCTGGGTCTCGTCTGTAGTTTATTCCATAGCCCTGGTTTGATGATCTTCCTTGGCTGCCCCCTCACTGGGGTCTGAGAGGTTTTTCAGCCCAGGTAGATCTTGCAAGAATAGGGGCAGGTGGACCCTTGGGGGTTTGCAGATATTCTGGGCAGTCTCTAAGACGCTTGTCTGCTAATAAAGTAAAGGCCATGAAAAATACAGCATTTTGTGAACTTTGAGCACCTCTTGTTGTCAGTAGTTGTTACTGTTTTAAGTGGGTGACAACAGGAGTGACTGTGACATGGAAACTGGTGCCAGGCTATCATTACACGGCGAGCAGTACTGCTTTTGCTGGCTGCCGCAGTCAGCTCCTCTGTCCAGCAGCATCGATTTAAAAGACTTCTTTTCTTCCCCTAGAAAAGGAAAAATCCCAATGAGTGATTGCTGGTAATCTGGGTGGGATGGGATTCACCTGACCGTGCTGGCAGCCACAGACAACCTGCTGTCCCCAAGCCCCTCTGCTGTCAGAGCAGATCCAGTTAATGGAGCACTCTCATTCCCCCGAGATTTTACCTCCACCCCAATAGCCACCTAAAATAGGTCAGAGGAGCCCAGAATTGCTATGGACCTGTTGTAAGGGCATCCTCAGGATTTGGGGACTCTGCTGTTGCCCTTGGTGCTGACAACTTTGAGGATCATGGACATGGTATCTCCCTGAATCACCCTCATTTTGCTACAAGAAGCGTTATATGCAAAAAGCTCTGCTCACCGTGACCATCCCTGGGCTCCTGTGCACAGAGCAGAGCCAGCCCTCAGGGTCCAAGCAGCACAAATAAATCCATGACCAGCCGCCTGCCAACGTACCCCACGCTGCGTGACATCTCTTTGCTTGGCGTTAACTTCCCAGGTGCTTTGACAGCCTTTCCCTGTCCACCATGGAAGAGTTTCGCAGTGCAGCACAGCGAGACATCTGAAATCTTGCTCATTGTTGTTTGTGGAGCTCTCATTTAGATTCCTGTAGCTCGTGAGCGCCTGTCAGTCCCATCACCGGGGGCTAACGGGTGGCAGGTTGGTTGTACACAGGGTATTTTTAGCTTGTAGATGGCAGCTGAGCCGACTTCCAGTGGGATGGGGAGGCAAACTCCTCCAGGGATATTTTCTCCCTGGAGAATAGTGGCAGAAAAAAGAATTCCCTCCTTGGAGGGTTTGTTTGCTAAAAGAAAGTTTAAATAACCTGCAGTTGAAAGTTTGCACTGAAAATCGCATCCCCAAACTGCAATCACTGGTGGTGGAGCAGCAGGACTCCTGGGTTCTCTGCTGGGCTCCTGGTCCGATAACCAGCAAGTCTCCAATGCCAGGAGTCAGGATAGAAAAAAAAAACACCTCTGAGATCCTCCTTCTTGTGTCTGTTGTTGGTGAGATGACCTACAGACCACCACCACCCTCTCCAAGTCCCTGTCCTGGTTCAGCCCAGCCCGCCAAGGGTGATCAGGGCAGTGTAACACCTCCCGCATCGCTGGGAGGTTGTGGTGGAGCTGGAAGGGCAAAGAGTTGCTGTGTGGGACCGTGGGGCATCGTTCTGCAGCTTTGCCGAGACCCATACTCACACCCATCAGCCCCGTTTGCATTTCAAGCTGTGCCTTACATCTCTTGCCTCCCTGGAGCTGAAGTTTTCAGAAGCTCAAGAAAAAAGGAGCTGAAAACTTTTTGTAAACTGTGTGTTTATTTTTTTTTACTGCAGAATCAATAGAGGCAGAGAAAGAGAGCCCCTGTTATTGAAGAAAGCCTCACCTAATCTCAAGTCATTTTCAGTATATTTTTGTAACCTCTTCCTGTAAATAATTGAATCATCGTCAGTAAGGCTGTCCTCAGGCAACCTGCTTGTGCTGTTGAAAACCTGACTCTGTCCTGGGTGATATTAGCGGTGGCGGGGAGGAGACATGTGCATTCGCACTCCTCTGTTGCGTAAAGCACCAAATCCATGAGAACACTAATTTTGTAACATTATAACAGGAGCAGGGTTTGCCTTAAAATCTTCTTTGGAGGTGAAAGATGAGGACATGGAGAATTACATGGCTGGGACCAGCATCTGCTCATTGGAAGCCTCTGAGACACCTTAAATGGGGACATGGGATTTTTGACCTTCTTATTGGTGGCAATTTCTGTCTTCAAGTCCGAGCTGTGGCATGAGGAATGGGGTGGGAGTCCAGATTCAACACCTTCTAGGCCAACAGTGACAGAAAGTGATTGCCACCTGCAAATGCCTTCTAACCTGCACGAAATGAGTTTGTTGGGGCTCAGTCCCCTTTTAAATGAGCTCCTGGGCAGGGCACAAAGAGCTACTGCAGTGTTTAGCCTTGAACTGCACGGGGTGGTGGCCAGCAGGGACTATCTGGGGGTACCAGGTTGTGCCTCGTGTGTCAGGTGCTGTAGGCTCAGACCTGCTCCGCAGCAGCTGGAAATGGTTCAATAAACCATCAGTGAGAGAAAAATACACCCCCAAACACCGAAGGAGAGAAACTGTGGACTGGAGGACACAGAGAGCCAATAAACCACCATCACACACAAGAGTGATCCATCCTTGTGCCTACACATACATGAAGATTCCCCAGTCGTGGTGGTTTTTGCATTCCTGATCCCTCCTTGGGGAGCGGAGCTGGTGGATGGGGGCAATTCTCCATCTCTCCCTCCCTTTACCCCTCTCCATGGCTGCACAGGGGTCATGTCAAACTTTTCCTTTTTGCTGCAGCGTTTCTAACGCGCGCTGGTTTGCAGGTGCTGTGCGTTAGTGTCGGATGCTTGAGAGCGTCAAGCCACAAATGGTGTTTTCTCGGCAATTTGCGCTGGTGGGTGTTTGGCCACTCGTCCTCATGGTTGTCTGGTGGCGCAGGAGCAGTCATGTCTAGGTGGAGGTTTATGATCACAACATTACTTAGGAGGACTTGATTGCATCAGTGGGTTTGCCACTGAAGAGGTACTTCGGCTCTCTCTGTGTATGGTTTTTCTTAATGGAAAGCGATGAACTGAAATGTTCTCGTTAGATGTACGCTCCCTGGCTGGATACAGCTGGATACAGAGACCTTTGCAACCAAACGTAAAGAGGAGAGGTCCCTCACGCGGGTTGGATTTGGTGACCTTGGCAGCATCCTTGCACTGAGGAAGTTAGAGAGGTCGTTCTTCATGCGCAACGCAAAAATCCCCTTGCTTCATGAAAAATTCTGCCCTCATTCGATAACTGCTTCCTTCAGAAGTTGTAAGTCATATTTTTCTGTGCCAGGAAGCCAAATGCACAAGGCAGGACAGATCCGCAGCTGATGTGAACCAGCCTTGCACCATTGACATCACCTGGGGAACACTGGTTTACTGCATCCGACCCGGCGGCTTTACAGGAGTGTGGGGAGGAAAACACACGCACACAAGAAAATAAAATGGAAGGTGAGTGTGGCAGTTTTAACAAGAAACTGCTGCTGAACTGTTGCTGCTGAACGACCTCCAGACTTTATTGCTGAGGCAGGTAAATAAAACACAGCCTTATGCCATAAAAAGCCCGGTCCCCATCAGCTGTCTGTTGTAAGCAGCTCGGGATCCACAGGAGGGTGTTTACATCTAAATGACTGTTTGATGGAGATTGAAGACTTTGCAACCGCAAGATTTCGGTGAACCTTCGCAGCTTTTTCTCTTGCTGATCGGAAGGAAAACGTTCATTTTGAGTAGAGTCCCAGCAGCAGGACTGCAGTTGGACTGGAGCAGAGTCAGTTTGGGGCTGTAGGTGCCAGTTTTGCTGGGGAGCAGCCTGATGGAGAGACTCAGAATCGCTTCCGATCAACAGAAGCTCTCATTCTGAATCCCTGTTGACCCACTTGGTTTATTAAGGAGGTGTCACTGGTTCATGCTCTCCTGAAGACTTCTCCACCAACTCCCGATCCTGCAGTTCCTCTGCAGCTGCTCGTGGGAGTGGGCAGGGAGCAGAAAGGACACGGACACGCAGCGATGCCGCAACCCATGTGCAAAGTGCTGGCAGAGCTGGAGGGAGAAGCTCTAGTGTGAAACTAATGTGAGAGAAGCCAGGGAGAGCAGGGAGGTTACGCGTGGCTGGAGATGGATAGGGCCAGAGCTGGAGCGGCTGGAGGGAGACTTGTCCGTGCCAGGCTGCTTTGCTTGACCCGCGGTTTCTCTGCCTCAGTTTCTGGTGTCACAGGGACTGTGACACCACAACTGGGGCAGCTCCTGAAGTCACCCATGCAGGGTGGCCCTGCAGAGCTTGAGGATGAGGATGGTGTTACCAAGCTCTCCTCGCTCAGAGCCTGCACAGAGCATTTCAGGATTAAATCAGGTGCATTTTCTCACTTCACCCACAGCATCTGCTCACTCCCTTGGGGTGTCCGGTGCGGTTCCCTCTTGCAGAACCCATCAGGCATCCGGGAGAAGGTGCGTATTACTGTCCATTAGCATGTTGTCTACCTCCAGGCTCCTCACCCTCTCAGGTCTGAGCTGGCAGAACATCGCTGGGAGGGGGGTGCATGGACTCTGCGGGCAAACCTCAAACAAGGACATTAGCCCAGCTCCATGCACAGCTCCAGGGCTGAACGGGGAGTGGGTTTCAGGCTGCTGCTTTCAGCTGCACAGCAATCCCCCTGTGCTTGGCTTGTGATTCATGAGCACCTCCCTGCTCTCCTCCTCCCCGCTGCTTTGTTATTGCCACCAAACTATTTCCATGCATATTTGATTGATGTCAAATGCAGGCTCAGGATCTTTCTGTTCCTGTTCCTCACCATTTCCAGCAAAAGAAGAAAGATTGAGTCTGTCTGTCTGAGTTATTACCCTGATGCTTGAAGGCCTATTAACACCGGGAGGGGGATGCTGCTGTCATCTGTGAGCCTCTACGTTGCTGTTAGAGTTGCTCCTGCATCTCCTTCCTCCAGCAAACTACAGCGACTCCTGCAGCCACACGAGCAGCTCAAGCTTGGCCCTGGGACTGAGCCGATGTCTGAGCCACGAGCTCAGGTCCCCACCTCGCAGTCGTGCTCCTGCCCAGAGTAAAAGCAGCCTCACGGGTGGCAGTGGAGGTCCTTCTCACCGCATAGCACATCGGCAGTGTCCAAAAGCAAGTGCTAGGGAAAGAGGAGGAGAAGCACGCCAAGGTGTGTTCCTAGCCTCCAGCTATTCATGGCTTAGGGAGTTTGTGAGGTGGTTTCTCTGTGCAATAACTCTCTGAATTTCCTTTTTGCATGGTTATCTGGTCTCCCTTATGCTCCTGCAGATGTAGCTGGATCTCCTTGCCACAAGCTCTTGAGGGCACCAAGTACCCTCCTGACACACATGCTATGGCACAGCTTTTAATAGATAAGACTGGCTTAACCTCTATGCAAGTGTTGCCTTTGGCCCCAGGAGCACCAGCGTTCCTATTTGGAAAAACTCTGGTTTTCCATCAGAGGCAACCGGCCAAACCCTGGACCCTCCTGGCCACTCTCTGTGCCCATCCCTTGGCAGCAGCCGAGCAGGATCCATTTGCCAGAATAGACAGCAACAGGCTCCTGTCAATGAGCCTGTAAGGCAATAAAATCAAGTAGGAGCCGGGCTAGGCAGAGATTTAGCCAAGATTAGCTGTGTTAACAAAATACTTAATTCAGACCCGCAGCAAATTCCCTCTGTCTGCAATTGCTGGGGAGCAGCCAGCATGGAGTGGGAGCACTGGCCGGCTGAGCCTGACCAGGGCTGACAGGTTTTTGGACCCATCTGGCAGTTTTAAGAGGCTTTTGAGCAAGGACAGCTCTCTCTTCAATGCTGCTAATGTTATTTTGGGTAGAGCAGAGCCACAGATTAAGCCTTAAGCAGGGTGGACTAACTGGTCCCCGCGCAGAGGAACAGGCGACTGGAAGGCTCCAGGACAAGATAAGAAGGTGACTGCCAGGGTCGGCAGGTGATTCAATCTCAAAACCGCAAATTCTTACTGAATAGGGAAAGGCAGGAGGTTTTCAGGAGCATTCAGTTGATTTTGGAGCTGAGTGCCAGGAACTGGAGCCCTTCTCAGAGGCAAATCCCATGGCTTTGAAATCAGGTCCCACTGAAATTGCCAGAATACTGGGAAATAAGCCAAGGCAGGTGCTTGGAATCAAACACCTGCACATGTATATCTTTCAACACAGTTTGTCTGTAGGAAGGTATTTTGGAGCAATTGCTTAAAAACAGCCCCTGCAAGCTCAGCCCGCATCCCTTCAGGTGCTGGCCTCCGATGCCTCATCCCATGGAGCAGGGGATGGCTCTGTGCCATCGCACAAGGGTTCAACACCCAGGCACTGTCCTGGTGGCAAAGGCATCCCTGTCTCCTTCCCACCACAGCTTCCATATCGATTTTAATTGCTTTTTTTTTTTCTGAAGTTACACCTGTCCCCAAGTATGGGCACAGAAGAGCAGCATCCCCGTTTGGTAACACGATTGGAGCACTGTCTTCAAGTAGCAGCTTCCTCTAGCCATGGAAAAATGGTGATTAAAATGGTACTGGACACCTTAACCTAAGCATCATGGGTCCTACAGAGCACCAGCATGGATGTGTACCCACATACTATGAACTTCTGGGTAGTTACTGTTGCGGGATTCCTTGATAGACCTTTGGGAGTTACTCGTATTTCTGATTACACTTGTGGAATCAATTCCAGTTTAATCCAATTTATTAGCAACTGGTGGGCTCTTTGTAGTCCCAGTGAAAAATAGGTAACGGGGCAAATATTAGGTTGGAGCAGTTATTGTAATTAATGCATAAAGTATACCCACACTCATAACAGAGGTAGATAAAGGTAAATGAAATCTCTGCAACCTGCTGCTGCTGATCACTTGCTGAAAAAGGCACTGCATTCAACACAATTTTGGGGGTTGCAGAAGATGAAGGTTTTGTCTAGGTTTATAACTGTGAATAAAGGGCAAAAAAATTCCCATGGAAGAGTGTAATTCAGAAAAAAGTTCATGCTTGGGTTTAAATTATTTGCATCCCAGGCAGGAAAGAGGGAGCAGCCTCGGGAAGAGCGTTCTTCTGGCCATGCCGCGATGGCCAGTGCTCCCCCTCCTTCCTTCTGCACTAACGTCTGCCTGAATGTCTGCCTTAGGATGTTTTAAAGATAAACTTCATCTCTAAGAAATGGAGAATGGGGAACTGAAAATGAGCAGGGGGAATAAGTTAATAAATTCAGTAATTACTAGAGGAAGCTAATGGTAGCAGTAAAATGTCCTTAGGATCACGCTACGCATGCTGACTCTGGCTTTCTGCTCCAGCTCCTATTTATCACCCGTCTAAGAGGTGTTTTAATGCTCTGTCACACTCACCCAAACCTTTATGCAGGCCAAGGAATTCTCCACCCATATCACATAAATTCCCAAATGGATTTTCACAGGTTTTGGTTTGGCGCGATGGCACGGCTCGATTTGAAGATCCCTGCAATTTTTTATATTTAACCTGCTGTTAAAGACCCTGCAGCATCTTTGCATCACTGGCATTCTCCTGCCTGAAGGAAGGGGAGAAGCCAACAAAAACCAGCCCGACAATAAACACTGTGTTGTCGCTGTGCAAACAACAGGACGACTGACCGCAGCAGCAATTTTTCTCAGCTGTCAGCAAAGTTGTCACAGATTCCCCTGCTGAGCCCCTCACCGGCAGAGCAACAAGGCAATTTCTCTCTCTCCCTGCTCACAGCCCTGCATCCTGGAGCATCCCCAGCATCCCGGGAATGCAGGGGGGATAAGGATGGCTCTATGTGTGCCTGCATGTTTGACACAGCAGCCACCTGGTTTGGCAGAGAGGTGCAGGGTCACACTCAGGGGTTTGAACACAGCGCCAGAGCCGGGAGGAAGCATTGCAGGGCTCTTCCCACAGCTTGGAGATTTGTTGCAGTAGCTTCAGCCTGGAAGTCCCAAGAAACACACCTGCCAAAGCCCTGCTTTTCTTGCGGGGGGAGATGCTCTGAAATAACATTGACACTTTTGCTGGTGGCAACCACGTCGTGTGGCTGGGGTGACAAGGCTCCAGCTGCGCTCCCACTCCATCCCTCCTGGGGACCACGCTGGGCTTCCTCGGAGGGCCACCAGTAAGAGGAAACCGAGGCACTTGAACTGGTGCTGCCGTGCGATGCGGAGGCTGTTTCACTGCATCAGGCTGGATGCGGGTGAAAGCATCCACATGCCCTCCCCAGCACTTGGGATGCTGAATGAATGTGATGACTTTAATTTCGCAGGTGTGCAAGCGCAGCTCCCCCAGGAGCTTGCTGCAGAGCAGAAGTGAGTTCAGGGAGATGGTCTTTGCATGTTGATGAAACTAGAAAACCTGATTATTCCACACAGAGTTAATGGGTTACCCGGGGAGGCAGCAGGAGCTGGATAAAATCACGGCTGGTTGCAGTCCTAGGGGGAATTTCCATCTGATGCCACCTCCAGCTCTCCACAAGTCTCCTTTTTCTTTCTTTCTGCTCCTTTTCCTATGCAGCTTCCGTCGTCTCCAAGCGCCTTTTGGCTGTGCTGCCGCCCCTTCTAAGTTTCGATCCCATCTCCTCGCTTGGCTGTTTACTGTGTTAATCAGCCAGGCGTTTCTGAGCACTGCGCTGGGAGGAAGGATGCTCCGCGCAGAGTACTGCTGGCTCAGACAGCAATAAATATGCCGGGCATTCACCTCCAGCCGATGAACACTCGTCCTGTCCGTGTGATGAAATTACAGTGCGGGGAAAGCCTCCAGGGCCAGGCATCCGCTTTACCCCTGCTCTTCTCTCCCCAAAACACGGGGAGAGGAACTGTCTGAGCCACCTGAACTCAGTGAGACATGTCGATCTGTCCAGTGCTTTAAAAAATGAGCAGGTCTCCGTCTCCGTTGGCAGACGCCCAGCTGCTTGTGTTTAGCTGCTGTGGGTCAGCAGCCTGCCTGGCCTCTTGTTTTTCATTTTGAGCTGGCCACCAGTTTTGTGTCTCCCAGAGGCAGCCTCCAGGCGTGGGGGTCCCAGCCGGCACCAGAGGCTCTGCCCTGGGGATAAAAGGGTCACGGTGCTGTTGTTTTTTTGTGTATCCATCTCTCTGGAGCTGTCACGGCCAGGAGAGCCTGGCAGCGTGGGCACTTCCACCTGGGTTGCGCAGCTTGCACCAGGAAGGGAGGATCATAGAATTGTCTCAGTTGGAAGGGACCTTGCAGATCATTGAGTCAAACTGTTCACCTCACACTGCCAAACCCACCACTAACCCACGTCCCTCAGCACCACGTCTGCCCGGCTTTTAAATCCCTCCAGGGATGGTGACTCCACCTCTGCCCTGGCAGCCTGTTCCAATGCTTGACAACCCTTTCGGTGAAGAAATTCCTCCTAATATCCATCCTAAACCTCACCTGGCACAACTTGAGGCTGTTTCCTCTTGTCCCATCGCCTGTTCCTTGGGAGAAGAGCCCGACCCCCCCCGGCTCCCCCCTCCTTTCAGGGAGCTGCAGAGAGCGAGAAGGTCTCCCCTCAGCCCCCTTTTCTCCAGGCTGAACACCCCCAGCTCCCTCAGCCGCTCCTCACAGGACTTGTGCTCCAGACCCCTCACCAGCTCCGTTGCCCTTCTCTGGACACGCTCCCGCACCTCAGTGTCTTTCCTGTAGTGAGGGGCCCGAAACTGGACACAGCCCTCGAGGTGCGGCCTCCCCAGTGCCCAGTACAGCAGGACAATCACTTCTCTATCCTGGATCCGCAAGCCTGTACTGGTACGCATCATCCATGTGTTATCCTGGCTGCTGCTGTTTCAAGGGGAGCCTTGACTTCAGCTGACACTTGAGGACCAGCCAGGAGCTGCAGGACCCTTCACACCATGTGCCAGGAGCTGCTGAGGAACAGAGCTGCTCCCACCAGCTCGGGAAACCCACTTTGCAACAAGAGATGCAGATGTGTGGCATGCAAATGCCCCAGAGAAGACCACGGTGTGCCTTGGGTCTGCCTCTGGCTTTTCCTCCATGGATAAGAGGTTTTGCCAGCAATTTCTCTTCAGGCGAAAGGAGCAGAAGGGAGTTTTCCAGGTGAATTAAAAGAACCCCTAATTTTGTAAGAATGGCAGTGGGAGGTGAAAGCAATTAATAGAAGAAAAGGGAATGGGGTCACACCCACACCACCTGTCCAGCATTCAATATTTGCTGGAGAAATTCCTTTAATGGAGAGCAACACAGTGAAAAGGAGCCTCTTGCACTTGGGTTTTGTCAAGGACCCGTGCGAGCAAAGCTCACCTTGCCTCTCCTTTTTTTGTTTTTGAGTAAGTGAGGAGGGAATCTCTCCAGCACCGCCACACCAATGTTCAGTCATTAGTTTTCAATTTGAGGGCAATCAATCTTCCCAGCGCTGCCGTGGCCCGCTGCTCCGTGCCGTGCTGTGCATGCCAAGGCCGGTGCCAACGGTGCCACACACGTGATTTCCAGCTACCGCTTTCCTTTTGCAGGAGGAGGATTGGAGGGGTTGGGGAGGATCGAGGGACACGGGTGCTTAAATCAAATACTTCTGCAAAGGGAAACCAGCAGCTCTGCAGGTTAAATCACTTGGGTGGGGGATGAGGTGAAGAGAGAAAGAGGGTCCAGATGTGGCAGGGAGGGTCCGGGACTTTAAAGCATCCTCAGGAGCCGCGTGGGGAAAGGCAGGTCTGGCTCAGCTGCAGGCAGAAGGCACTCGAGTCTCTGGGTTTCTCTCTTCCCATTTCATTTTTTTGGATTATTTTTTTGCTGCTACTGTGGAGAGATGCCAAGTCAGAAAGCTGCCTCTGCTACCGCATTGCTGCTACCCAAAACGGATGCCTTGCCAATATGTCCCATCGTGGGATCCGTGGGATCCGTGCTTGGGCTTAGGAAAGGTGAAACCAGCTCAGAGCTCTGAATTAACCCAAAAGTGACTGTGCAGGAGGAACTGGGATGGGGAGGGACGTGCCAAGGGCACCCTGAGCTCTTGTCCTGCCACAGCCATGAGCGCAGTGGAAGACACGACCTGTAGATGGAGGTGATGAATACACAACCCCCTCCCAGACTACCTTTGTTCCAGGACTTGTTAAAAATAAATCTTAACTGAAACCCTACAAAACTAAGAGGAGTTTTGAGGTTTTAAAATGTTCCTTGGAAAGACTCTCATGATTTTGGTTCCAGGCCAAAACATCTTAGGTTTTTAGCAACTGAAAGCTGAAAGCGTTGCCAATAAAATAACACTTGGGGTTTTGATCTCCTGGTGGGAAAGAAAAACAAGAAAGAAATAGGTACTTTATTACAGAAGAAAACAGTAATCAATCCCCAAATGCTTCTCAAGAAAAAAAATAATTTTTGACTGAGAGGATTTGATGAGGCCTGACTAATTTTTTCCCTTTACTGAAGGAAAGAGATGATGGAGAAAAAACACCATCAACCTGGCTAGGGCATCAAAGGATATTGTACTCATTTATATTGTACATGAATATTATTGAACTGCTAAAAAAATCCCACTCCTTTGGGTAAAGTAAGCGGTGCAGATGCTTTTTAAAGTGCATCTCTTTGGAAACAGGAATGGCTATTGACTGGAGTGGGGAGAGCACAAGGAGCAGTGGGTATTAGGGACAGATACAGAGAACATCAGCCAAACTCCAAAGTCCACATTAATAAAAGCTCATACATAAATACAGATGACAGGTATTGATTTTTTCTTTGCAAGCTGCGTGCTTTCCCCTGGCTAATGAAATGCAGCCCCTTCTTTAGCGAGAGGTCGGCGGCCCCGCAAAGGTTTAACCAGGTGGGAAAATAAATAAAGTTCCTCCGAGAGGAAAATGCAGCTGGTCTGCCCAGGTCTGTACCCACTGGAAAACGTCTGTTGGAGGCTGGAAATATGAATTTAGGCAACAGTATTTTGTGTTATGATTAGTGCTGGCACACACCAGGGTGTGTAGGGCTTCTGGTGGAATTTGTCAGACTCCTCTAAAACCCAGAATGACATTTTTTTCCTCCTTCAAGCTCGAAATATTTTGCTGTGATATATTCAAAATTACATGATGTGGATCCCTCTCAGGATACTGATTTGGGTGGAAATTTGCTTCCAAAGCCTTTTATTATTTTTTTTTTGTGTGTGTGTGTGTTTTTGGTTTTTTTTTGCATAGCTGCTCACATCCACTGAGGAATTCCTAACCTCAGAACAAAGTCAGTGCTGGGGAAGGGGGGAAAGACTTGACTTCCACTCCTCTTCTATGTTCTTCTTCTATGTTCTCCCACCTGTGTTCTTGACTTGTGCTGGTGTGCAGCTCCGGAGTGTGGCTTGGGTGGCCAAGTTTGCCAGGTCAATGCAGGGCAGCACTGGACTATCTCCTTGCAGCGAAAATTGGGAACCCAGCATCTTCTCTGCTCCTTTTAAGGAGCCCATGACAATGTTCATGCACTGAGCGTCACAATGAATAAAAATAAGGCGCTGATTCTCTGTGCCATCCGTGCCCTGAGAGCGCTGCTTGTGCCCCTTCCCACAGTGCCCCGAATGCCTTTGGTGCCAGCGCAGCCCTGCGCTGCCTGGCAGGGACTGCCGAGATGACAAACGCTGCCGCAGCCGCCCGCCATCCCATTAGGATTCCTCTCACGCCGTGCAATCACCCTCTTCAAACGTGGCGAGAGCCCGGCCGGGGTTTTCTCCGCAATTCCTTTGCAGCACAGGAGTGCTTGGGGTGTGCGGCACCGGCGCAGTGCCGCAGAGCTGCTGCTCAGGCTCGGCAGGGGGAAGGTTGCGAGGACCAATATATGTTTGATGGAGAAACCGCCTCTCCTGTTTGTAACGGCGTGGGTGATTACGCTCCTCCTGCTCCTTGTTTGTGTCCCGGTTTGAGCGACACAGGTCTAATTTCTCTTCTATTGCTTGGGAAAACTGCACTTTTAGAAGACTCTGGTGTCTGAATTTGTGAAAATATTTACTTTATAGTCAGCTATGGTATGGGGGTTTCACGTTGGAACAAGATGAGCGTTAAGGTCCCTTCCAACCCAAACCATTCTATGATTCTATGAAGGTCTCAGTGTTTTCGAGCTCCCCAGGTGCGGGGACGAGGAGGAGCGAGACCCGGGCACTTGACCCAAGCTGCCAACATACATTTCATACCATGAATGTCACATTCTACATAAATTAGAAAGTTTGCTGAGGAGTTCTCTCTCTCCCTTGGTGGCTGCCCTCCTGAGAACTCCTTGCCCCGGTGCTGGGGCCCTGAGCCCTTCCCTTCCTCCCGAAGCCACAGCGCTCGCAGTGTCCCACATTTGCTGTCACTGCTGGGCATGCCCAGCTCCCTGCTGATGGAATGGGCTGAGTATAGTCCTTGTATATTTTGTATTGGTATCGGGATCAATACTGGCTCTTTAGTGCTATTAATGTTAATCGTTCTATCAAATCTGTTTATATTTCAACCCTTGGGTTTCTTTGTTTTTTCCTGGTTCCCCTTCCTGGGCAGGGAGGGGTCATTGGGTGATAGAATAATTGTCTAAACGACAATAAATTGTTGTGCGTTCCTCAAACCAAAGCAGTTTGCTAGGGTACATCCCAACCTTAATTATGCCACATGCCCTGGGAAGAGCCTTCTTCAGTCTCTTCCTCCATGCATCTCTGCCTTGGCCCAACAGCTCCAGTAGATTTTTAGCCCACCTGCTAAACAGTCTCTCCAGTTATCTGAAAATGTTACCTCTAATCCAGTTTTCCCCTCCTCCCCAAACACATTTTACTTTCTTGAACACTTTGGTTCCTGCACATCATCACAGGGGCAGAGTTAAGGGTATTTGAGGACTGCGGTGCTTTGGCAGGCTGATAACGGTGTCCAAACAAGCGACAAACATCCCCTGAGTGACCTACCCTTCGTCAGCATAGTGCTATGGGGGGATAAACCTGCTTAAACTCATCCAAAACCCCGAGAGGGTGACTCAGTCGCTTGAGGCTGGATTCTGGAGCCAAGTGTCCTGACACCCGGCTGCTTCCCGCTCCCCTTCCGCTGTCCTCACTCTGCCACTGCAAAGAGCTGTTACTGCTGCTGGTTTATCACACCGTCAAGCCAAGAGGCACTAATTACCCTCCAGCAAGGGGGAGAAGGGAGCAGAGCCCACGGGGAAGGAGCCTGCATGACCATCCTGCTTGCTGCCTGCTTAGCACCGGGCTGTGATGCTCCTCGGGAAGAGGAGCCATGGTTGGGGGCGTGAGAAGTTTCCGGCTCAGTTTTCATGTGCCGGAGGCAGGGAGCTGGAGCAGCCCGAGGGATGGGTATTAGCGAGTGGCTGCAAAGCATGGGGAACGCGGGGCCAGGCATCTGGAACGGCAACACGGTGCAAAACCTGGCCTCGCAGCACCTGAGCAGCCCCCAAGCGGGGTCAGTGCCTTCCCCAGCTCCTGCCAGCTCCTTCCAGGCAGGAATAACCCATTCCTACCCTCTTGCCAGGCAAACTGGGTGTCCCAAGGGTGTACCCACTGCCCTTGTCCCAGGCCACCAGCACTCTGGGTATGACCTACTGCCTCTGGTCACACCCAGAGTGCTGGTGGCCTGGGACGAGGGCAAGAGCCCGATGGACACTGGCAGAACCCTTCATCATGGGTGATCTGGATCCATGGTCAGAGACCTCTGCCTGTAGGTGCTCTCCACCTACGTACACCTCCTAGCCAATGCGACAGGCTTAATTTGCCCCAGGAAGAATTAGATGAGGCATGAGGGATCTATTCCTGCTGGGGGTTAGGAGCAGATGTGTCCCAGGGATTCACCACCGGTTGCCTGGGGCTCTGGTACCCGGAGAGTCCCGGGGCTGCTGACGGGATGCTCCTGGCAGCGACCGCACTTCGCCAAGACGGACGGCTCTGCGCAGAACACAGTGTCACTGTTGGGTAATTAGCTCCCGCTTACATCCGTTAGGTGTGCGATTAGTCTCCTATTAATGCAATTAGCACTGTGGCATTAGCGTAAGTATGTAATTGGCAGAGAAGGCAGCTGCAGCTCAGCTGCTGAGAGCCAAGTGGCACCTATTTTGGTGTTTATCTGAGCACGGTGAGAAGGGACGGCTGGTGGTCACCTCTCCAAGTGCAGGACGGGCTGGTTTTTGTGTGAAACCCTGGTTGTGCACCCACACGTGCTCCCTGCTTGCTTCAGCTGCAATGCAAAGCAATTTTCCACCCTCTGTCCCTGCTTCAACCCCCCAGAGTGGTTTAGGGGAGATGCTGAGAGGTATCCCAGCTGCTTCCCAGAGCTGTGGGACTGGGAGAGCTGGGGCCTATCCTTTTAGGGGGTCAGAGGACCAGATCTGACCTTGGCTGGATGCAGGTCCTCTCCCAAAGCCTTTTATTGCCCAGGGCCATGCGGATGTCAGAGGTGACCGTCCATCTGGTCGCTGTGCTCGGGGGGTGAGGGTGGACAGGGGGAAGAATCACACGTCTGCCCACCCCCAGCCGTTCCCTGGCACCCAGTGCATCTTGGCAGGTTATCAGCTCATGTCAAGGCTTGGCTTTTGGCAAGGCGGGCTGACAAAACATTCTGTTCGCCTGCTGAACCGCGGTGCTGATGGCAAACACCATTGGCCTTTCGGGATGTCAGGGACATGGAAGGAGAAGGGCTGCATGGGATGGGGACGGGCTGCAGAGGGTCCATCTCCATCCCACCCCACCAGAGGTGTCACCTTCGCCACCACCAGCATGAAATCCCCGGCCCTTTTCTGACCAAACCAACAATCTCTCTGATTCCTCTGGCCAGCGCTTCTGCGGTTAATAGCTGAGCAGATGAAGCTGTGGCAAATTGAAGGTCCCTGCCGAGCCCTCGCTCCAGCGAGGATGTTTGGCTTTGGGAAAGCTTCTGACAATCTTGATTAACAGCCTCTTCATCTGTTCACGCTGGTGATAAGCCATGGGAGCTCTGGGCCATTTCAGCTCTATAATCAAGAAGGTTTGAACGAAGCAATTTTCTCCTCTTGCAACCTGGTTAATTCTCATTTAATTGCTACCCATTTTGCATAGATTTTCCTCGATTGCCATGGCATTGGCTCCGCACTTTCTCCTCTCCAGCGGTGCTTGACTCGCGTCTTGTTTTGCCAGGCTGGGATTTGTGATGCTTCGGGTTGTGTCGGGGCCTTCAAGCCTCCCCATGCAATTTGGGTGTAACGTGCCTGAAATGCAGCTTTTATAGGAGAAAATCTCTGGGGATTGGGTTAGGCTTTGTTCCTTGCTATCACACAGTGTATTGGGGCACTGCTTTCAGAAAAAGTAGAAAAGCATGGGAATTACACGTAGACGGGAAATTTTAAGGACAGAAACACATCGTCTTTAAAAAAATACCCAAACCAACCAGAATTTAGCGTTTAAGCAAAAAAACTTTCCCCAGGGGGTCAAAAGAGATGGATGAAGCATATGTTGGCTGATCTGAATTAAAATATGTGGGTTTGACCCATCTTCAGGTTGGGTTTGCGTGCAAGGGCTAACACCAAGGAGGGAAGGGGTTAAACGCCACTGCCACTGGGGACAAGTACCCAGGAGGACTCAACTGTGCTGGGAGGACCTAATGCTGCATGGAAGCGGTGGGGGTGCTTTGGGAGGGGGTGAGATGCACTTAGATCCAGTTTATAATGCGTGTGTCAGGTATCAACCGACCTGGGGAGATGGACCAGAAACACAGAAATGCTGGAATCTGCCTGGTGATCCTGGCCATCCCTGGGGATGCTGACGGTGAATGGGAAAAAACACATGGTGGCATCTCGAAGCCGTCACAGCGAGGGACCAGCAGTCCCAGCAGCATCCATATGGCAGGGAGGGGAGGTCTCTGCTAATTCAAGGCTGCACCTGCACAGGACACGTCAACGCGGGCTGGAGACTGCCCCGAAATCGTGGTCGTGGGCTGGTCTCAACCAGGCTGGGCAGTCTCCGGGGCATGCAGGTGACAAGCTGCAGCGGCTCAGCCCATGTCCCTCTCACCGTGTGTGAGCTTGCTTGGTTTCAGCTTGCAAATTTTTTTTTTATCGCTATAATCAGATGAGTTTCCCTTAGCACCGCCTGGCATAAAGGCAGCAGCCAGAAAGATCCCTGTGCGGAAAGATCTATGGAACGAGCTGTTCCCCGTTGAGCAAAAAAAAAAAGGGCAATTTTATCTGCTTAGTCAATCTACAGTCTCTAAGCACATTGTAACTATATTAATGCATTAAAATATAGTTCCCGTTAGCCACCCAAATAATTTTCATCAGAATCATAAGCATTTCTATTACTATGGCTTTGGGTTAGTGATGCAGCACCGGTCAAACTTCGATAAGGATGTAATCATTCTAGCCTATAATCCAAGGTTTTCCTGAATATCTCATCTTATTTTCCTTTTAAACCAGCAGGCACAGCCACACTGCTTTTTCCTGGCTTGTCCTGAGATCCTGCTTCTGTCTTTGCAGCATATTTCATTTACATGTGCTTCTCAGGCTGCGGTTTTCCTTGTTTGTGTTCCTCCAGGTCTCTGGCTCCTGCTGTGGCGACAACCCCTCTGCAATGGGGAACGCTGCAAGCATTTAAGCCAGGGATTCCCTTTTTGTCCTGTATTTCACATACCCACAGGCTTCTCCAGAGCCACCAGCTCCTTGAGACTCTCCAACCACCCTGCTGAAGTCATGCTCCTGCGTAAGGACCTCATCCAGCCTCCAAGACCTCATCCAGCACGCCCAGAGCTGCAAGCGCAGGACAGGAGACCCTCCTAGTTGCAACACGGCTGGATCATCTGCTCTCCCGAAGGCTGGCTTCCTCCCAAGCAAAGCTGAAGCTCTTCTGGATGCGGAGAGATGCTAATAGTCTCTGGCAGTCGGAAATGATCCTTTAGGATGGAGCCGCAAGCCCAGACACCTTGTGATGGGAGCTTGGCCACACTCTGCAGCCAAACCCCAAAGACTTTGTGCCGGTTGAGCCTGGATGGCCGTGTCACCGACACCAAGTGCTGGAAAGGGCAGGTAAGGACCAGTCATTTGTGATTTGCCTCAATGCAAAAATGGGGAGGCAGCAAATGAAGCAGCGAAGGACCATGAGAGATGGACCTCTGGATCTCAAGCACTTGCTAACGGCACTGCTGGGGTACCCCACTGGACATTGGTCCCCATGGGCACAGTGCTGAGCAAGGGAAATTGTGACACCTCCCCTGCTGCACCTAAAATTAGGATATCCTGCCATGAGAGCCAGAAAGGGCAGCTGAATATATCAGCAGGCTGCTGGAAATGGGTGCTGCCGTTGGAGCAGAAAGCAATCGTGTTTGAGGGATTGCTGGTTGGGTCAGGGTATGTCCCTCTGGGACTATTTCTTCCAGGGCAGAAGGAGGCTGCGGGCTGCTGGGGAGGGTCCCCAGCCCCCCTATCACGCTGATGTCTCCTGAAGCAGGTCTCAGACCTGGATGACTGGGGCTGGAGGATGCTCTGCAGCAGAGGTGTCTGGCAGGGTGGTGATCAGCAGGCAGAGGCCGGCATCTCCTTCTGCAACACGATGCAAATCCATGCCTCAGTTTCCCTGCTACCAAGAGGCTCAGCAGCAGATTTGAGCAGTCCACGAGCAATAGTTTCCCACGGGAACTTTTGCCCAGCAAAGAGGAAGGCAGGCAGGGGAGCCTGGCCGTGGTGCTTGCAGGGGCTCTGCTGGTGCTGAGATGGGAGCAGGCTGTTGGGGACTGCAAGGGACCGAACTATTTCCGAACAAACCTGGAAAACCTGGACCACCCTTAGCACCCATCCCCATGGGAGGATCACTGAGGGCTCCCACTGGGAGGATGGACTCAGGAGTGGGTGACGACTGCGGATAGATCCAGAGCCACAAGCATGAGTGACTCTTGGTCATGGGACCGACCCATCACTGCTCCATCTCCAGCACGTTGTGTGACACACATACTTGCGCTGCCTTTGGCACAGCCCTGGGGCTCCTCAAGGAACAGCCAGAAAAGCCTTTTCTCCAGGGCTGAACAGACGGGCTCTCTGATGGGATCAGCGAGGGCCGCACATGCATCTCTGATCTTTAGATTTCCTCCAAATGGGAAAAATACCGCCCTTTGAAAATTTCATGAGAGTGGCAGAGAGCTGCCTGTCTCTCGCCGCCACGCGCTTTTGAAAGCCATTTAACTGTGACTGCAGTGACAAATGTCAGCGGGAGGTTCGCACTGTGGGGAGAGCAGTGAGCGGCAGGGCACTGGAATTAAAGGATGAAATATTTATTTCGGGGTTTGGCAGAGCTGGAAGGACGACACATCACAGGTGAGAGGTATGTTGGCGCGGCTGGCACTGAAAGCCACAAATGAGCCCGTCAGGCTATAAACCTCCATGAGATATCCTCTCCCTGCCCACCTCCCACCCCTTCCAGGATCATTGCCAGCCTGGGAAGGTACAGAGAGGGTTAAACATCCAGGAACAGCCCAAAGCTGTGTACAACCAGACAGAAATGTGGTGTCTGAGCCAGGATGGAGGAAGGGGAATGATAGTCCCAGCTTGGCTTTAAATACAAGCTATAAACCCTCCAACTGATGGACAGTGCATCATGCTCATGGTAGTGGAGCTGGAACTGGGAAGTCCTGGCTCTGGCAATGAGGTTGTTTGCCCAGGACAGCCCAGCTGGAAGGTGGGATGAAAGCTCAGATCCTTCACAGAAGGTCAGGACTATGAGCTTTCTTCTCCCTTCCTTGGTTCGGGCTCCAGACAGTAAGATTTCTTCTTTGCCAGCTCTTGGTGTGCTGGAGAAGTAGCGCAGGGCAGTCAGGAGCCCCAAGCTTCAACCCCAGATGGTAAGGGTGAGACTGGGGAGTGACTCCAGGGCTGGAGGCAACCTCGATGGTGGGTTTCATGTGTTAATCAAATAAAGAAGCTAAATTAAACTCCATCTCTGTGTGCCAGAGAGGCTTCTGTGAGTCTGCCTCGCTCCCAGCCCAGGATGCCTTGTAGCTCCATAAGGTCCCATCCTTGTGGTTCCACTTTTCCTCTCCCAGCCCCTAGAGGTACCAGGATAACATCAAGGGTTAATGCAGGATTATCTCAAGAGGCTACAACCTTGTCAAGAACGCAGGATTGGCAGGTCATTAATCTCAGAATTACTTGATAACTTTAAATACAATCATGTAATCAGCAGGAACCTGTAATTATTATTTATGTGCATGGTGCTTACCAAATTACAGTGCTCTCCAAGGCTCTGTGTGATGAGCAAATTAATTCTGCAACGGAAGAGCCTGACCAGAAAGAGATGTTTGTGTCTGAATTTCACTCGTAAACATTGATGTATGAAATGAAATTCGGGTTTAATTGTCCCTCCCTCCTGCTGCAAAGCACATTACATTTTTATTCTCTTTTAGATCAGCTGGCGAGAGGGAGCATCACGGAAAACTTGGAGGAGTTTCTCTAACTCTCATGGTACTTGTGTGGGAGACCTACACAGGGTGCTCCTCACCCTCCTTCGATGAGATGGTGCGGATACCTTTGTGGAGAGCCTGTAGCCCACCTCCATGCTATGGGCATGTGGACTTGGGGTAGAGAAGAGACAAAAAAGCCACCAGCTGCCCCAGGTGCCTCTGTGGGATGCTGAGCCCACCGCAGCACGAGGATGCTCCCATGGAAAGTGGGGAGGGGCCATGCTGAGGTCATCTTTTCCAAAAGATAAACATGCCCCAAGAGTCCTTGTGAGAGGAATCAAAGTAATTTTAATCAAAGAAGGTGAGAATACATACACCTCTCCAGCTACGGAAAGAAAAGTCACGTCAGTCAGAGTAGACCACCAAGAGGAGAAGGAAAAAGCAGTGACACAAACACAGATGCTTCTGTTTGGGTTTCTTTCTTTGGTTTTTCAATTGCCATCTTCTTTTCCACCAAAAATGACCCCACTTTCGAAAAATCCAAATTGAACCTGTAGCACATCACTTTTTGGTAACACCACTTGTATGTACAATGAAAAAGCTCCCTGGGGGATTTCCCCTTCTCTGTAGCTGGTAAATCTTTATTAGCTCTTGCCAAAGAAATCAAACTATCCAACGGTGGGGACAGAGCAAGTTTCCTCCTTGTAGGGCATCAGCCCCTTCCGAAAGCAACCATAAAGACAGGAGCTGCCAGTTTTCCTGTCGCATAAATCTGGGGACCTTTTCCTCACCCATATAGTGGATAAGGGGCAGTTTCTGGGACTGCTGGTGATGGACCAACTTGTACAAGGACAAAAACCTGCCCCATGTGCAGAGCACGGTCCTCATTGGTGTCACTCCATCATAGTGGGAGCTGTCGCTGCTCCCAGCATGTTGTTGGGGGCAATGGGGTGTTTCTGGTTTTGGCTGCACAGTAGACATGCAGGTAAGAAATCTCAGTGGGAGGGAAGTGTGAGGAATTTGCTTCAAACTGCTGAACTTCTTGAACATTTAAAGAAAGAATCTGGAGGTTTTAGCCTATGCCTCGCTTTAAAGAAATAAAGAAAGGTTTTATTCCTTTCTGGTGGTGTATCCTGAGGAAATCACATATTACTACAATTTCCAAGATGCTTAAAACTCCCCAGGGTGGGAAATACTTATGCCTGTTCTTTAGAGTGGGGAAACTGAGGCACAGAAGTGTGAAGGGATTCATGCCAGACCCCGCAGGGCCTCAGCGGCAAAATCCCTGGGATACAGAGAGCAGACTCAGCTCATAACCCCTTGGGCATCCTCCCCCTGCCCGAGCATCCCCAGATCTCATATGGGGCAGGGAAAACATGGCTCCGAGGAGGTTGGAGTAAACCCATCCACCTTGCATGGACCTTTCTGCTCAGCTGCTTTAAGTAACCACATGAAACGGGGCAGCGGGGGTGGATTGGGGACTTGGTGGGACCTGGGAGCTGCACGGGAGGGCGTCCCCAGCAAGGGGAGGGAGGCTGCTGCTCCTCCAAGGCACTTAACCCAGCGTGGGAATGATTTGGCCTCATCCCCTGCATAAAAGCAAGGAGCAGCTTTGGCACCAAGCAAGCCCTCCTGCACGGGTAAAAGCATGGCAGGGAGGAGGGGAGCGAAGCCACAGCATGTCCCCATGGTAGCTGCCTTTGGAGAGATGAGCCACCACTTTGCTGCAGCTCTCCCTTGCCTTTCCACCCCCTGAGGAGGGGCATAGGGTCAGCCCCAGGTTCAGAGGCTTTGCAAAGCCCTGTAGAGCCATCTAGGGTGGGATGGACCACAGGATTAACTAAACCTCAGACCATCACCCCTCCATGTAGCTGTTCGGAGCCCATGGGACACATCCCTGTCCCCTGCATGGTTCCCTCCCCTCTCCCACCCCATCGCTCTACCTTACATCCTCGGTGTCGAGATGGGAAATGACCTGGTCAGACCAAGCAGCAGTTAGGGACCTCCTGGGGACCGGGCGAGGGGCGGGGGAAGGCCTCAAATAATCCCAGTGCTACAAAAACACAGCCACATAAAGCGACGCCTGCCATCAGCCCAGGGCTCTCCATCCATCCCCCATCGACCCAGAGGACTTTGGTCCCCCCAGAGGGTTTTCCCTCCCCCCAGCAGCATCCCAGCATGCACTCACTGGAAAGCTGACCCAGCTTCCCAAGGGATTAGCCCCATAAACTGTCCCAGCAATGTCCTGGTGCCCTGTCACCTCAAAGCAGCGACAAACTCGAGAGAGGCAGCGATGGGACATGGGGCGTTGTGCCCAGGATGGAGGCAGGCAGGGAGGCTGCTGCAATCTCTCCGGCCTCCCTCGGCTCCTTCTGCCACCCCAGCAGGTCACACTGCTGCCAGGGAGATGACAAAGCAGCATCTCAGCTGTCCTATCCTACGGGTCTGCCCCAGCAAGAAGGACAGGAGCTTCTGTAGGGTTTCCCATAGCTGCAGCGAGTTTGTGTGTCCTCTGCGAGACTGGTGGGTGCAGGCAGGACCTGGCTCCTGTGCTGTGCCATGTCGGGGGTCCCACGCAGTGGGGACACCAGTTCCCCCATCCCGTACGGCAGCTCGCTGCTGGCTCAGACGGCTGTGGACTGCTTGATGCTGTGGAAGCTGACACGGGTCGGGGAGGTGGGGATGGACATGGCCCGAGCCACGCGGGCGCGGATGGAGTGCTTGTCCTGCCATCGGTGCCACCGCTTCCGTACAGCTGATCGGACCTGGGGGTGCAAGACAGAGGAGAGGACATTTAGTCACCACACATCTGTCTGAAGTTGTTCAGAGGCATCAACCATCCTCATCCACGGTCTTTCAAGTAAGATTGCTGCCAAAACCCTTCAGGGTCCCGGGAGCCCCTGTCACCTCCCAGGGCACCCAGCCCCCTTTGATGTGATGCTGGTGAAATGCAGCCCTTGCAGCTGTGAAGAGAGATGAACCTGACCAACAGTGCCTCTGAGCACAAAATGGAAACAAGGTGGTGAAATAAATCTGAGCAGGGACTCTGCAGGACAGACGGCATCTCACACGCTGCATCAGATGCTGTAAGGGGCTGGGAGGGGAGCGAGAGACAGTCGGGGAGGTTTTATAGCTTGTCTGGTTCATGCTAGTGGCATTTCTTCAACATTAATTCCACCCTACAACAGCCCAAGTGCTTTGTGTGGCAGGTAAATAGTGAAGAAACGTCTTTTCATTGACTGCAGCGTGGGATGGCCCTGGGAGGTGGGCACTGGACGCCGGCGGCTGAAACAGTGCGGCTGGGTGAGCACCAAAATCCCCGGCCAGCCCAGCTGGGATCGAGAGATGTAGGACCATGAATTGCATGGTGTGATAGGCTCCTGGTTCACCAGCTAGCCCTGGTCCAATCCCTTTTCATCCTGCATCAGTTATTTCCGATTGGGTAATGACGCAATCTTGTCTGGGGCAAACTCTCCTGAGCCAGCAAAGGTGCAAGATCATTTGGGAGGAGACAGAGGAAAGAGCTGCTTTCTGCTGTCTGTGATTTGGATCAGAGCCTGAGAGATGCCCCTGTCCATATGCTGGGTGTATGGGGATCAGCCTGGGGAAGGATTTCCCAGGGATGGGGGGACACTGAGCCCTTCTGCTGCACCAAATTGCATGGATGCATCCCAAGAGCATCTCTTCCCAGGGATGGATTTTTCTCCTCCAAAGGAGGAGACCGACCACAGCCATTCCCATCCAGGCACAACCTGTGTCTGGAGCTGGAGGTAATGCACTGACTGATATGGCAGATGCCTTCAGCTGGGGAATTGGGTGCCAGCACCCTCTGAACTCTGTGCAGGAGCAAAGCCTTGGGCTGAACTTGCATCTGCTGGCAAGGCTGGGTATAGACCCACCTCCCCCAACCCCTGGTGCTCACCTCGCTGTTCAGGAAGCAGTAGAAAACGGAGACGAAGAAGCCCTGTAAGGAGACAAGCAGCAGTCACCATGGAGCTATGGCCAGCAGCCACCCCCACACTCAGGAGCTTTGGAGCAACGCTGGGTTTTGGGGAGGTCTGTTTTTGGGAGGGGGCAGGAACAGGGTGAGGCGCCAGCCACAGGATGGTCTCCTCCGCATCCCTTGGTGGACTGGGATGGAAGCTAGTGCTGAGGACCATACCTGGAAGGACTCCAGAAAGGAGTTGAAGTAGATGAAGACAATCCTGGAGATCTCATCCTCCCCCGGATTGACAAAGAACAGCATGTAGGTGATTCCCAGCAAGGGCAGCAGCACCAGCGTGGCCTTGACTGCTTTCCTGGGGAGAAAACATGGACTTGAGCTGCTGCAGTGTGGCTCTGGGCATGGGAACTCTCCCCATCCCACTCCCAGCACCAGAATGGTCTGTCTGCATCTGGGCAAACCAGTGACCAGGGGAGGATGGAGCAGAGCCGGGCTATTTTCCGATGCGATCCCCAAGCCATGGGGCTGGTTTGAGCACTGCGCACCTTATGTAGTTTCTCCATCCAGAAAAGGGTGGTCGGTAGTGGAGGCCTGACCTTGAGCTGGTATGAAATGATTGCTTGGCTGATCTAGGGCTCGATTAAAAAGGAATTAGGGAAGATAAAATAATTCACACCCTTCAACATGGGTTTATGAAAAAACTTATCTCAGCTTATTAATTTGATATCTTTTCTTGATGAGATTACAAGTGCGGTTTGTGAAAAGTAATAGTGCTGATACAAGAGGAAGAATTGGGACTTGGCATCTCATTCGTTTGGATTAGGGGACAAGAACAACGCCAAGTCAACTCTTTTTGCTTAAAAATCCCTTTCATGGACAGATTCCAACATTAGCTGAAAACAGGAAAAGTTATCCCTGGCAGGTCTGGGCTGGGCAGGGCTGGGACCCGGGACCTGTGCTGCATTGCTGACCTGGAGGAGAGACACAGCCACCGATACGAGCTGGCAGATGGCACGGAGGAGCTGGAAATAACTGAGGACACGAGCACCTTCAGGCTGGCAAACCATGGGACAGCACATGTACCAGTGTGGCTTCCCAAGGGGAGTAGCCATGGTAGCAGGGCATCCATCAGGATTTTACCAAAAGCCATAGTCTAAGGTGAGCAGGAGCCCTCCAGGGCTGTCCCTTGCCTGGTTCAAGCAGGACCGCACAGTTTAAAACCTAACAAACTCTCCAAGCTTTCCTGTCCCACAAAATTTTTCTGGGAAAAAATTTCTTCTGCCCAAAGGTGAAAAACCTTTCCTGCCAAAATCAGGCAAATACTGGAAAACCAGAAATCTCAACCAGCCTATTTCAGTAACCTTCGTCTTTGCTCACCCCAAGCTGAATTGTTCATCCCAGCTCAACACACTGTGATGAGGAAAGCTGGCATTTCCCAATGACAGCATCTGAATTATTCCATTCTCAGCTGGAAAAGCCACCCTCCACCCCAGACCTGCTTCTCTTGACCCAGCACACAGTGAGATTCCCTCATTCCTGCCCAGAAAATGATCCAGAGAGAAGCATTGATGAAGACCAAGGTGTCTTCTCCTGTTCCAGGTACTTCGGAGGGCTGCTCTGACCATGCACCTCCCAAGTTGTCTGCAAAATATTCCCCAGCAGGGAAGGGTTAAATCTTGCTGCCTTGTGCTGACAAGAGTGCTGTCTTCTCCTTGCGGCTTCGGAGGAGGTGTTTGGGGTGGCATTGATTCATGACTTCTTCCTCGGCCTTTGCTTTGCTGTCAAGCGGCGATTTAATTCTCACCTCTGTGCCAGGATTTGCAGCACTGAGTCCAGTAAGCTGATCGGGTCCCACCAGCAAAGGCTTTTGCAAAGAGACTCAGCTCCCAACGGCTCCCTTCAAATGCAAATCCAGCCATCCATGTTCTCCATCATGAAGCTCTCACTGGCCAGGATTTTTGAACAACCCCAGATGCAATCGCCATGTGCATCCAAAAAGCATTTGAGTTACTCTTTGATGTCTCTCCATGCTCCCACCCCCTAGATACTTGGCTGATGGGGCTCTTCCTATCCCCACTAATCACGCTAATGCAGTTTCTAGGTCTGCTTCCTGCTTCTTTCACATTCTTACCTGTACTGGATTGTCTCCGATGTGGTTGAAGCTCGGAGCTTCGTCATGAGGATTCGGACAATGTTGAACAGAAAGATGAAGTTGATCTGGAAGGAAGAGGGCACCTGGTTAGTGTCTGCTCCACCAGTGTTGCGTCCCATTTCCTCAGCAGACACAACAGGCTGTGCCGGGGGAAATGGGAATGTTTCCTCTTGAACCTGATCTACTGCCTTCCACGCACTTGAACAGGACATCTGCATTTATCATTTTTAAAGCACATTAGCAATAAGACTTAGGAGTTTTTTCAAGGGACCTGGGCAGCAGGGCACATAAGGAGATCGGCAAGGAACTGCAAGCGTTAGAGAAAGGGCTGAAGGTGAAGAAGTTGGAGGAGGAGGAGGAATATAAGGTGGCCGAAGGGATTTTGGGAGAGTGGCTGCCATCACAGCAGGGAGTCACTTGGCCACTCTCCCAGCTGCTGAACCGCTAACGAAGGCACGGGAAGGCAGCACTGGGAGCTGCGCACAATTGACACAAACTAGAAGTGGCCTGGCTACCTGATGGGCTGGGAAATGAGAAACAGGCTCAATTATTCAGCCAGGCCAGTTGGTGCTGGTGATTAGTACTCCCTCAGGCTTTCTTAGCATTGGGCAAGGAGGGAGGAAAAGCTGTGGGACCTTGTGCACGGCTTTCCCCCTACAAACAGGGGCTGGATGCTGGCACTGCTGCTTGTGACATGCCACCTCTGCGTCCCTTCCCAAAAGGGCAAAGCCCCAGCAAATTATGCTCCATCTGGCCCCTGGTTCAAGCACCGCTGCTCAGCCAAGGGCCAGGAGCAAAGCGATGTGCATCAGGGAATGGGGTTGAGGTCCCCAGGCTGCTGCGAATGCTTGGCAAAGCACCCACCTGCACCAGGGCAGGGATGGGGGAATGACGTGTGCATGTTGGAGTCTGCCGATGGGACCATCCCTATCAGAGTGAGATTTCCAGGCTCCTTTTCTAGTCCATCCCAAGCCATCAGGATCCCTGCACGCTATTTCTCATTGTGGGTTAGGTGCCCAGATTTGCTGAAGGTGCAGAGCTGGGCTTGCAGGGCAAGAGGCATCGCTGCTGTGGGGCAATGCCGCAGGTGAGACCCTGCTCCTTATCCCACGTGCAGACGGGAAGGACCCTAAATTTAGCAAGCAAGGTCGCTTTGCTCTTACCAGAAGCACCAGGATCATGGGGCCTTGGTAAATGTAGTCGGTATAAACTCCCGCTCGCTTCCCAAACCAGCACCTGCAAGGCAAGAACAAGCAGTGTTGGGGACATCTGGCGTTGGGGACAAGCCTGCAGTGTGAGTGACCTGGATTTACTCCTGTCTGCGCACAGTCTCTGTAAGTCACTCTCCACAGGGTAAAAGCACTACAGCTTAAACTGCTGTAGCTGTCATGGAATAGCTTCCCTGGGAACCTGGTATATAGAGGCTCATGGGGGCTTGTGGGGGTGTTTATGGACCCAATACGGATGTGGGAACTTGTTATTGTAGGACGAGCAGGGACAACCTTACATGCCCCCAGGTGCTGGTTGGCTCTGTCCCCAGCAAACCCTGCGGGAGCTCACGCAGGTGCATCCGTGTCCTGGGAGCACCTTGTTGGGGTTTTGTTAAACCAGTGCTGTGCCTGCGTGTGTAGCACAGGGCTGCTGAAGTCAGGGGTCAGAACTAGCACCGAAAAACAAGACGAGCTGCCATTCATCTAAACGGGCTCCTTTTAACTTCTCAGTCCACAGGATGAACTCTCAGGTGCCTGTTAAGTCCTCCATTAGCAAGTCTCTGTGAAAATGGCTCAGGTGGTGGTAGTTTATATCTCTGCTGGTAGATTAAATCCCAGCTCCATTTAGCAAACACATTGTAGGAGCTCTGGCTTAATCTTGCTTTTTCCACCCTTAAAAATCTCATTTGTCCTTTGAAGGGAAAAATGCAGCAGCAGGCGGCTGCAGGCAGGGCTCATGCGGCAGAAAGTCTAAAGGTGAGATAAAAGAAGGAACGGAATAATATTATCTTTTTTTCCCCTCCCACCCTTTCCATGTACCCTGCCTCGTGTCAGCCCTTCCCGGCAGGATCCGTGCCTGCCACAGCCCCTGGCTCTGGGTAATTGGGACAGGAAGGAGAATGGGGAATGAGAGCGATCAGGCTCACTTCTCATTGTCGTAGTACAGCTTCCCGATGGCCCAGGCGACGATGATGGGAAAGGGGATACCTGCAGATGAACACACGGATGAGTCTCAGGGGTGCAACGTTGCCACCAAATTATGCTGTAACAGCAATTTTCTCGCACAGGGTAAACCACCGTATGAGCTGACATGGGCATGCAAAACCCATCCTCCTGCTCCTGGCAACCTTTTTGTAGCTATTTGGGTACAAGAAGAGCTGGAGCAGAGGATGGGGGTGGGCATCACTATAACCCTGGGTACCTGGTGGGTGAAGGGGAAATCCTGGTACTTACACCAGCCAATGCAGATGAACATCCACTTGCGGAGCTTGTCCGTGGAGTAGGTGAGCACGATGGCCGTGTGCAGGTAACAGCCCTCGCCGAACATCCAAAAAAAGTTGGTGACGTGGAAGTAATTGTAGGCAGCAGTGACCAAGCGGCACCAGACCTGCCGAGGGGGTTAGGAGGAGACGTGGAGAGTGAAGAGCAGAGCTCTGTGTTACAGTGGTGAAACTGATACACAGAGCAACACAGACCGCATCAGAGCAATTGAACCCAGGTTTCTTATAAGTTTGGGTTTTCCTCCAACCAGCAGGCGGCCTTATTTGGCCCCTCAAGCTGCTTTTGTAGCCTCATAATTAGGATCCTCAAGCTCCCCACACACCTCAACCGCCCAGGGCCAGGCTCAGGCCAGCTGGTGGCAGAGCTGCACCTACCACGTTGCTCTCGTGCACCTCTGGGTTCATGGTGAGCTGCACCACGAACCACGTGGCGTTGCGTAGGATGAAGGCTGTGATCAGGTTCCAGTGGATGATGTTCCTCAGGCAGCGGATGCTCCTGGAGATAGGGAAACAAGGGACCATCAGAGCGTGGTGGGTGTCTGGGGGCCGGCCACATGTGGGCTGGGGGACAGGACTGTTTGTGGAGCTGAACGTCTTTGTTGGGACCCCAAGGGTGAGCTGCTGGGGCCATGCCCTGGGTGAGGTGCACAGAACCAAGGCCAGGAGCTGGAAGGCACCAAGGAGGACTCTCTGCCTCCATAATCGAGTGCATTAAAAAAAGCAGCAGGAGGAAAGTAACCCTGAGATAGGCACGATCCCTCCAGACTGGAGAGCAATGGCCGTGGGGGAGGATATGGTAAAGCACAGGGGCTGGGTCCATCCCCAGCCCAAGGGCCGTGGGGTGACCTCTCTAGACTCATCCCCCCAGAAGGTCAGGTCACTCACCGCAGGCGCATGAAGAGGACGAAGGCCACGAGGAGGGCCCCCAGCGAGACACAGTGCCCCAGGTAGTTGATGATGACAGCGATGTGGTAGTGCAGCTTGCTCTTCTTCTGGTGGGGGGAGAGATGGGGAGGGGGTCAGCAGCAGCCCCGGGTACCACCACCACAAACCCACCACATCACCTCCAAGAGCTGCACTGCAAATTTTGGGCCCTTTTTCAGAAAGCAACTGGAGCCCACCTTCTGCAGGACAGTGGAGGTGGTGCTGGAAGGGGACGTGGCTGGTTGGCTGGAGCTAACGCAGACAGGAGAGGCAGCAATCTTGCCCTGCAAAGGGCTCAGGCATCTATATCCTACCCACGCCAGGGCAGCTCAGGGTTGCTGCCCTACATCACCACTGCTCAGCGCTGGGACATCCCCAGCCCCTCATCTGGGGAAATCCTGCTGTAATTCAGCCAAGCTCTCTGGCTACGTGACATCTGATGTCTCAGTTCATTCCCCATTGCCCTGAGGGCAGCTGAGAGGCTGGGATGAATTTGGGCAGAGGGAGCAGGGGATCTCAGGAAGATGTGAGTGATAATTAAATTAATTGATTGCTCCTGCTGTTAGGCACTCATCCAACCTGTGAATTAGCAATTAACTGAGTGAGAAAACCATTCCTGGCAAGAGATGTCAGCATCTTAAATACCGGAGGTGGTTATCAACTGCAAATGAACAGCCCATATCTCTTCTCTTCTGTTCTGAGGGGTGGCTTGACCTACTCAGGGGCTTACAATTCTTGGTCCCTACTTTTTTCATCCCTTCCAGCTTCTTAAACATCTCCTCTATTTCATTGCCAGTAGGGAGGGATGGGGTTTGCACTGAGTGCTTGCGTCAGGAGGGAGCTGGTGGAAGGTGATGCGGCTGGAGGTCGTGCTGATCTGCACCCAGCGGCCCCGGGGCCAGGAGACCTCACACTGCAAATCCTCTTGGGTTTTTAACTGGGAAAGAAACAGGCGTGGCTTTATTTTTTGGCAGGGAATGAAAATGCAAATTGAGAAAGGGGTCATATATGCTGCACGCAACCTTATATCTGGGATGCTGCTGCACGCCCAGCCCCTACAGCTCCCTTGGGCCATTCCTGACCTGGGTGCTGTTGCCCTTCAGAACTCCATTGTCTGTCCCTCACCCTCCTGCCAAAGCCTGGCTGAGGTGCTGCCGAGGTCCTACCTCTTCGCTGAGGATCTCCTGGCACTGGGAATAGTTGACCCGTGCTGCCCAGCTCCCGTTAGCGAGGCACTCCCTGTAGCCATTATCTGAAAGAGAGGGCACACGTCGAAGGGTTAACGGTGTGTGAGGACGGGCACAAAGATGGCATCGCCAGATGACCTGGTGATGGTCACTAATGCGGGGGCCGCTGGCATCGAACCAGCGGCATCTTTTGCTTTGAAGCCAGCTCAGATGCTGCCTTGGTTGCGGTTGCAGAACCAAAATCCTTGGAACATTTCAGACCCACTCAAGGGCTTTGGGTCTGCACCAGCTCTGCCCCTCAGCACTGGGGGACCCCTGTGTCTCCCACCACCGAGATGCAGTGGGAGTGGCATGAATTTGACTCTCCTTTTCCTCTTCTCTGCGCCGTTTGCTCGACTGATCACGTGCCATTCTGTGAGTGCTACTTCAACGGCAGTTTTTACCTCTTTCCCTGCATCAGGAGCTTTCTTCGCCTCCCAGCAAGGACGGCGAGTGGCAAGGCTAATTGGGAAGGAACGGCCATGACAGCCTAGGAGCAGCCCCCGATTGGCGTCAGCGCTGGGGTGATGCCAGGACTGGGGTGATGCTGGGCTTCTGCTGTTAACAGGAGAGACCGTGAGCGTCATCAGGGTGATGGGATGGGATGGGACAGGGATGGGGATGGCTCTTAGGCAGGCACAATGCAAAGAGATTCCTGTAACGGCATGAAAGGCACCGCAAAGCAGGAACTGTATGCATGCCATCTTCCCCTGTGGCAAAAAAGTGGGGGATGGAAAACCTGATGTTTTCTGCAGGAAGCAAGATGTTTCTTTCATCAAAAGCAGCACTTGGGTGGTCAGAAACTCAACCAGGTGCTAGGAATGGCTTTGGGCACTTTCCAAGTGCCTTTGCTTTGTCCCCTGTTCCCAGCACATCATTGGCAGTGACAACGCAGTCACCCGTGCTGGGAGGGGATGCGCCACAAGGTCCCCCAGTCCTTGCTCAGCTGGGGGTTGCAGACCTCTGTGCCACCTCCAACAGCAGGGCAGGCTCACTCTTCTTCCCCTGTCCCCAAGATGAGGCCATCAGCCTTCTCCCCCTTCATGAGGCCATGTCCAGGAGGACCTGCTTGTAAAGCCGCTGCTGTGAAACCACTCTCCCAAAATTTGGGATATGAGGGCTTTTTTTCTTTTTTGGTTGATGGATTCCACAGAGCTCCCCAACGAGTTCTGTACCCAGGGATGTATTGTCACTCATGCCCCTGCAGCCGCTGATGCTCATGGGTCTCTGAACTCGCCCATCCCTCGTTCACCATGTCCCCACCATTGCTGCCCATCTTACTTGTGGTGTTGTATCGCACGCCATAGAAATATTCGGGGCAGGGTCGAGCAACCAGCTGTCCCACCGCACTCCGGGGCCAACACGTGCCGATCAGGTCTACTGAGGCGTTGCACTGGGGACCTGTGGGGAAGAAGGGTAGAGAGTTAGTGGAGGTCTGTGGGCCACCTCCAGGCTGTTGAAGGTTCAAGGTTTGCCCGGAGAACAGGGGTAATGGGTCACGGCAAGCTCAGCCCCCAGAAAAGCCTCATGGCAGACACCAAAGGGGGTCTGTGCCAAGACTCCCCAGGGGCTGGTTGATCCATCCTGGCCACAACTATCATCCTGGTCCTGTCTGAGCACCTGTGTTAAGCCCAGTTCTGGCACAAGCCTTGTTTTCTGACCCAGCTTCCCAAGTCAGCCCTGCTCCTTTCTTCAGGAGTTTGTCATCCAGCCACACAACAGCCAGCAGTAAGCTGGGTTTTCCCTTTCCCAGTGGTGACTCCAGCCTGGTGCTGGTGGGACGCTCCTCAGAGCCCCTCCAGTCCTCTCACACCTGGCTGCAAGATCTCCTTCCCAGCCATTCCCATTGGTCTCTTTCAGCTTTTCCTGGGAAGAAAGCTCCAAGTCTGTTGCTGCTATTTCAGATTTCAAACAGGACTTGTGTGCTTTTCCCAGCTACACAAGTGTGCTAACGTAGGCATTAGGTAGGCCAGATTGCAGGCTTTTTTATGTATAATTTGTGTATATTTAGAACAACATGCACTGTAGCTAAATATGTCTTAGCTACGTCTCAAAGTGAGGTAAGAAGCACAACGGCTGTAATATCCATATAATACAATCCTTGACAGGCAGCAGACCCCTGGAAGGGGCAGAGTTCAGTGCAAACCACTCCTGGGTACTCATGTTTGTGCTGCCGGCGCAGAGACAGTCATTGCCATTTCCTAAGACAAAACATCCCAATTCACAGCTCTCTGGGTGTGAGAACACAGCAGTTTCCACTCCACCCGCACTCGATGGTTGTTATTTGAATGCCTTTCCCAAGACTTCCTATGGATAGAGCTGGCTAAAGTGCGACCAAACAAAAAAAAGCAAAATACTGTGTTATTAATATGATGAAAGTTTTCATGGGGGAATATTTGTTCTCACTGATCATTGGAAAAATTGTCTCCTTGGTTTCTTGGGATGTTCTCAGAGCAAATTTTCAAAGAAAAGGAGGGTTTTCTTCAAACATCTTTGTAAGGGAAAACAGCTTCCAAGTGTGTGAGCTGGGGAAGCATCAGAGTGTGGTGATCGTTACCTTCTGCCTTCCATAGCTTGTAGTGAGAAATTAATTTTAACAATGACCTTTGCTTTTAGCTTTGCTAATGTGTATGGTTGCTGCGGCAACCTTCACTTTAAGTTAACTGTTTTAAGACACTATTTCTTAGGAAACAAAGTGCATTTAATCACGTCTAGTGTGTGTGTCTGTGCTTATCTGCATCCATTTGCATTCGTTGAGCTCCTTAGTTGTTTTGACCCAAATTTGACAGAGAAATAGAGGGTCACAGAAAATGAAGTCCCTGTTTAAAATTTTATGATAATATTCATCCAGGTAGAGAAAAAACAACCGGTAATTGCTTCAACTAAGGACAAAGTTAAATTGCAAGTGCCTTCCCTGTTAGCCACCCGGGAATACACCCAGGTGAGAAGCCGCATGAATACCTGCAATAGGAAAAGCTTTGCTTGGAATGACCCAGCATAGGAAAATGGGGGTTGCAGAGTGCTAATGCCCAGAGCAGCTCATGCAGTCGTTGAAAACCCTCCCTGTGACCGGTGGGGCTGTGCACAAACTCCATTTTCTCCCCATCCCCTCATACCTCGGTTTCCCTCCGCAGCCCAGGGGCTGTGCTGAGGCACAGATGCAGACTGTTCCGGGAGGACAGGCAGGAAGGCTCAGTAACTAAAAGTTAGCAGAGCCAGAGAGCAGCAGCAACGGTACTCTCCATCAGGAGAACAAAACCACAGCAATACCATTAATAAACAAACCCAAGACAGATTCATGGAAATGAGGTGGTCAGACAAAGGTGGCATTGTTCTGTTGTGCGTCTGCTCAAGTCTGGATTTAGTATCTCCACATTTCTCCAAGGCATTTGATTTAGTGTTAATTGGCACTCTCATTAAAGCACTACGGCCACCCACCAGATGACAAACCGAGTGGATGGGTCTTGCAGTCCCACCACGGCAGGGATGCGGGGTGAAGCTGGCGCAGCATCACCAGTTCAGCCCCCTCTTTGTCCCATGGGTTGGGGTTGTGGGGTGACATTTGGGCTTGGGGGCTGCAGTTGGGTGGGCAGAGGCTGTAGGAGGCTCCTGGGACTTCACCCTGTGCACAGCAGGCTTCCTCCCAACACCGCTGTAGGCGGCATTTTGAGGTCAGACCCACCAGTTTTTAATCTAGTGGGTGCCTGTAATATTTTTCCTAGGCTCACGCTAAGAAATGCTTGATGAAGAAAAGCTGCAGAAAGCAGATGCTGCTCTTTCTGTTCTCCCCAGCGTATAAGGAAGAAGAAGAAAAAAAAAAAAATCCCCTGCTGGGGAAGGGTTAAGTAAAACAGTGAAGGCGAAGAGTGCCGTGAGGGCTTCGACATCGCGTTTGCCCAGCACGACCGTCTGCTCCAGCTGCTCCCCAGCGGCACGCAGCTCCCAGCACTTCGAGCACTGTTTAGCATGGAAATTACATGTATCAGTGCTAAATGCTTTCATATCTGCTTTGCGGCCCATCCGTATTTGCAGGGGGATTATTCTCCCAGGTTCTGCTCCAGCTTTCTCAGCACCGTCGGGTGCACAGACACGGCTTTGGTCTTTGCAGCGTTACGGCAAGAAAGGTCAATGAATTTCCTACCTGCAACCAATCCCCCCGATTTGGCTCCCCCCTGCACACAAACACAGCATTTGGGGTAGGAAGGTGACGGTCCCGCTTTGAGATGGGGAATGTGGCATGGGGGAAGTCACTCAAATCCCTTCTCACCCTATTTCATTCGGGTTGTGCTGCTTTGAAGCAATATAAAGCATTTTCTTTCTTCTGAAGGAAAAAAGCAGCTGTCCAGGGACTTACACTGAGACAAGTGTATCACAATAACAGTCTCAGGATAACGGTAGCAATATCCCTCCTGTTTATACAAAACATCCTTCTCCAGCCTGCTTTCCCCACTCGCAGAGGCCCCGAGATGGCTCCAAGCTAAAGGCGCGCAGCGTGTGAAGCCTGGCAGGGTATAGCTCTCCAGTCCCAGCTAATTTGCCAAAGATTTTGAGCAAATTTAAAGAGGATGGAGCATGTTTATGCTGGGCCAGCACCACCAGACGTGTGGCCACGGTGCTCTTGAGCTGATGCCAGGAGGTCTGAAGCGTTACCGTACCATCCAACCCTTGCTAGGATGGTATGAAGAGGAGTAAAGTAAAGGTTGTGCTGATATAACCGTGCCAGTAAACGCGTTCTCGTCTCACACCAGGCACAGCTTTGCACCAATGCAGCATCCCAGCTTGCTGCTGTGCCCCCAGCGACACCCGCAGGCCAAGCCCCTCTCCCCTTGCGCAATGCAAAGGGGCCAGGAGGGACGATGGCAATCTCAATCACAGGCTCACTGCCGTGGTTGGGAGTGACAGGGTTATTTATCTAAGGCGTCTCAGGCGGCTGAGTAACAGCTGAAAGGTGTTAGCTCATACCTCTGCCAGTCCTGAGCTTTTACTCAACCACAATTATCTCAGTCCATCCCTGATGTCCTCGGTGGCTGCGTTGCTGCTGGGGCTGCCTCCTGAGCCGCCTGAAGCCTCTGGCTCCTTGAGGGTGTCTCTGCTGCAGCATTTGCATTTGGTAATCAGGGCTTCATCTCCCCATCTAATCATCTAATCCCCATCTAATCTAATACTCGCTGAAGACAGCATGCAAAAGGACGCTTGTCCCTCCTGAGCAGCTCCACCACGCTGGTGGAGCAAAAGGAGCCAAATCACACCTTATTGCCCCAAAGGAAGGGCCTTTGGGGGGATGTACCAAGGAGGAGTGGCTCATTTCCCAGCTGTGGAGCCACTCAGGTGCTAAATGCTTGAATAACACCTCAAGGCATTGAGGCAAATGGCACTGGGGGACAATTTATGTTAACATGGGGTTGAAATTGGGGTGGTGGAGCTGCTTGCCTTCGCTCTGAGTCAGGGCTGGATACTCAATACGTCTCAAATATGGATACTCAATATGTTGTCTCAAAATACTCAGATCCCTGCTCACAGTCGACCTCCAGCACTGGCCTTCAGTGGCCTTGGGTATTTCTATTTATCTTTGTAAGAGTCAAGTCCTTAAAAAATCCCCAGCAATCCTTCCAAGCATTCAAGTTCCATGATCCTCAATGTAAAATAATTACACAGGCTAATTAAGTGTTATGATAGCAAAGTGTCTTTGTAATGAATTTTCGGCTTGTTGCTATTCACTGTCACTGACTGTCCCCTTGGGTCTTTGCTGCTATTCTGGAGAAGAATAAATAGGAGGCATCAAACCTAGCTTCTGCCATTGGTATTTGATGCATCTGCTCAATGTTGTCATTTAAGATTGACCATGTACAGCATATATATTTATTGAATGCATAATGTAGCGGGCTGGGTTTGGGGCATATCTTGTTCTCCTGATATGACCCGTAGAGTGGTTGCTGTTGTATTATTACCAATAGTAGCAGCAAGTGGTTTATTCCCTGGGCTTTGCTGGTGGGTGAGCAAAGAAGCATAATCCCTCTCTGGCAGAGTTTTCCTAGCAAAGACTTCGAGTTTGGCTACAACTGAACAGAGTAGCTGGCAACGATTTTACTGCATCCAGTCCAAAGTGCGGTTTAACTGCTGCAGCTGCCACTCACGCTGAGATGTGCCAGGACACTGTTTCCTACCAGAAGATCTCATCACCTTCTTCCCTCCCACTACAATAAAATCCATGAATATAAGCAAGTTTCTATTGACATCCCTGTTTCCTAGATGATGGAGCAGAATGGCTTTATCGGTACAAGTACACACTTAAAACGCTGTGATTTTTCCATATAGATGAGTTCAAATTTTACAGTTCCCAAACCTGCCCCAGTGTCACTGCTCTCCCTCGGTGCCAAGTCCCTGCCAGGACTCATTGCTGCCTCTTTAGCCCCTGCTCAGCTCCTTTATTAGTATTTCTGCCTTGGTGGGAGAGATGCCAACGAGGCTGAAGGGAAAAGAAGCGCTGATGTTGTTAATTTGACCTTTATGAATTTAAATTCGAGTCTCTCCCCCGGGGAGTCAGTGGGTGAATGAAACGGCAGCGGCAGGAGCGGGGACTGCTGGAGCAGCATCAGCGGTTCGGGGAGCTGAGCTGGAGCGGGTGTAAAGTCTCTTGGTCAAACTGTCACCCGCTGTGAAACGTGTTTCCAAACCTGTCTGATAAAGTGCCCGAGAAGGAAATGCTCTCATCGCTCCCTGCTCCCCTGTGCTTCTCAGCCACAGGCTTTTGCTATATCTGGACCAACTTGATTTTCTTTATTTCAATGCCAAGCTATGCTCCATTCCCCGCCTTGAAAAAAAATGCAGTTTAAAAAATAAAGAGACATTTCTATTCAGTTCTGCCTAGATTTGGTGCCATTTTCCTTTGCTTTAGGAGAACTTGCATGGCAAAAAACATTTCTTTCCTGGGAAGGAATCAGCCGTGCTCCCCTCTCTCTCCTGAGCACACACACAGGACTGAGGATAACAATTTATTGTGATAACAGTTTAACAGCTTAAAGGAGTGAATCGTGCAGCCAGGACCAGCCGGGGCCATTAGCAATTGGGTGCCGACTCCTTGGGCTGATCCAAGCTCAAATGCTACAAAGAGCAAAACAACCCCGGGAGCGGTCCGAGCTCCCTCCGCTCGAGTGCTTTCTGCTGGGCTGCTTTGGAAAAGCCTCATCTATTAATGAGGAAGAGGCTTTCCCATCTGCTCAGATTCCCCTTTCCTTCCCCAGGGAAATGCCCCAATGGGAAGCGGTCCTGCAGCTGCCGGGGGATGCTTTGCTCCGATGGGTGAAGTGACCTTGTCCCTCCCCGACGGGCTTCGCGGCAGGGCGAGGTGAGGAGCAGCTGCGCACAGACCCCGGGGAGCTGAAATCATCACTTTGACAAACTTGTGGTCTGAGGCAAGCTGTCAGCTGGGAGCCCTTGGGAGAGGCACCTATCCACCCTGGACAAGGGATGCTGATCCTCGCTGCATTCCTTTGCAAGCCTAATCTGGGAATTTCTTGGCTTCCAGATGTTTGGGGGTGCCGCTGACCCGACTTCCCTAATGCACCACGTTGACTTCAAGTCCAGCCTGATACGATTTCAGCCTGGAGGAGAAAACGTTCACTGCTACTGAGGAAAGCAGCCTTTCTGATGGAGTGGCCAATTGTGCGTGGATGCCCATGTGTCCCAGCACCGGCCAGAACCAGGGGCTCACCGAGAGGTATTTCTGACGCGTTCCTAAAATACCAGGTTGGACCATCACGCCTGTGCAGGGACTCTCAATTCCAAGGGACATTGCCCTGTGTTGGGGACAGCATGCCTAAAGGAAGATGGGTAAATCAATGCTGATAAGAGGGCAGCACAAGGGAGCTCTGCGGGGCTCAGCTGCTTTGCTTCCCAGGATGAAGGTTTGCTCGTAACACCTGCACCCCATGAACCTGCTGAGCATCACCCTGAATCTCTCTCCACCACACTTCTGTTAGCAGAGACCTCTCCAGCTCAGTGCATGTGTCTCGGAGAGTGCTGGTGCCCTGGTGATATCACTGTCCAGCCATGCATCCTCATTAAAAAGTGTGAGATTAAATAACGAAGGGACTGGTGACCCGAGAGAGGAGGAGAACCCACGCTGGGCTATGTTTCAGAGGAGGGATGCTGCACGCGGGTGCGAGGCAGGGCCCCGCCACACATCCAGCCGATGCCCTGCTGAGCCACGCGCCGGGGGACCGCTGGGCTCGTGTTATCGGCATGTGCCATTTCCCAAGAGTTACGCAGGCATTAACAAATTAAGTCTCACGGCCTTGCTGCAATTCTCATTAGCGTCATCCTAACAACTCTCCATGTTAAATAGCCTCGAAACAAAGTTTGCAGTTTTGTAAATATCCCTCCCTAGGAATCGCTGCCTGAATCAGGCAGGGCTTAAATGGACCCTGAGGATGAGGGCTGGCGCTGAGCTCCACTTACCAAGCAGCAGACATAAGACAATTAATTTCATCTCTACCTCTTGTTCCAAGCCCCCTCGCAGAGCTGGAAGCGGCTCTCACATGGGCCAGCCCCATCCCAAATTAATGAGTTACTCAGGGATGACGGGTCGGATGCCTGGAGGCGCTGGAGATTTTGCAAAGCTGAAGCCTGACATGTTGTGCTCCCCTATCCCAGGGTGACGGGCACTGAGGCACACTAAATCCTGCTTGGATTCACGCTAGTAAATCCCTACAGAGCAAAGCCCGATCCTTGCGGAAAGCAGCACCCATTGCTTGAGGGTGGTGGCGATTGCAGGGCACGTCCACCAGCAAAGCCATGGCGGAAATTCTCCCCCCTCTCTGCCCTCTCCCTTGGGCTCAGGGGGTTTCAGCAGTGGGTGGAAAAGGCCATGAGCTGGGCATGAGGATGACCTCGGACCTTGGGTCGTGCCACCGGCTGGTCTGCGCATCACAGAAAGTCCCTGCGGTGCTTGGCCAGTGCTTCTGCGGGTCAGCGCCCATGGAGCTGGACACATGTTGCACCAGGGAAGATGGGTAAGAAGAAAATAAATGCCATTTATCACAGCCTAACATGGCCAAGGACACCACCTTGCTGAGCAGAGTGATGAAACCTTCAGGGAGCAAAGCACATGAGCGATGACCGGGTTTCTTTTCTGCACCGTGCCCAGGCCAGAGACACGGGGGCATTTCCATTGCCACTGTCAGCCCGGCTTTCCCTCGGCTTTCCACCTCCGTCTCCTGGGCTGGGGGTGCTCTGGGGGTGCTCCTTGCAGGGCTGTGTGACCTGGGCTCCGCCAACCGGCCAGGCACTGAATCAGCTGGTGCCAAGTTGCAATTTTTTAAGGAGTTTTTAATGCTGCTGTTAATGGGAGCCGGGTGGCGGGCAGCCATCTGTCAGCGCCGGGCTTCTGCAGCCATCCGTCACCCTGATGGAGAGACCTGCTCCGAGCAGCAGGGACTGGGGCAAGCCGGGCAATTGCTCGGTGCCTGCTCTGGTATTCGTTCAAACGTAGGAAAATGAACTCTGAAGCATCCCTGAGCTGGGGAGGACTTTTTTCCTTATCCCTGTGAGCTCCCTTCCTCTCCCTCAGCCACTTTTCCTCCCTCAAAACCTGTCACTGAACCAGACCTGTCACTGCCGAGGTGACATCCAAGTCATGTCTTGAATATAGGCTAGAAGCCAGTTTTGGCACAAACACGTCTTGGGCCTGACCTGGTTGGATGCAAACCCATGTGCGGGTGTTGAGCAGGAGTGAGCTACCCACAACCCTGCTGGTCTCACCCAGCTCGGCTGAGCCAGCCTTGGCCATGGCCATGGCCCCAGAAGCTCCTCGTGGCTGGTGGCCTCCAAAAGCCCTCAGTGCTGGGGGTTGGAGGGTGGCCAAGCCCTGAGCACATGGTGGCCATGCTGCACTGGTAACATGGTCTCTGCAGAAAGTCACAATCTCCAGTTGTCATCCCTGGGCAGGGAGATGGCAGAGGGGGGTGGACACAGGGGATGAATGTCCTCGTGTCCCTGGGCATGACAGAGAAAGGGCAGTGTGGGAGCAGAGGCCAGGCAGATGTCTCTTTGCCCACCTCCCCCTCAAGCCCAGACCAACAGACATTTATTTACTCTATTTTTAACTCTTCTGAGATCTGCATCTTCTACCTGCCTCAACTGTCACCCTCCAAAGAGGCTGCTGCAGCAGCCAGCACAGGGCTGTAACGCAGCCTCAGCACACCCCACCTCCCCCCAAAAAGGAGCCGGGCAGCTGCAGACCAACCCAGAGACACCTCCTTACTCCCTCTTCCAGCCACCCCTGCCACCAGCGTCCCCTGGGGATGGCTAGGGGGGGCTGGGGACGCAGGACACTCACCCGTGTGGTTGGTGACAGGCGGCAGGCTCTCGCAGTACTGCTCTTGGATGGAGGCTGCAACTGGGCAATCCCAGAGGAGAAACGCCTGCGCGGGGAGAGAGCAGACCACAGGCAGGGTTATACGTGCAATATGCCACTTCCCCAGCCCCCGATCCCTCCTTGGACATGGCAGCCGGGGGGGTCAGATCTGAGCTTGTCCATGTCTCGGTGGATGCCACCCCTAAAGCTGCACGATGGACACGTACCCATTCACGGGATGGGTTTCCCAGTCCAGAGGAGCTGGTCTTATCCAGCCCGGGGTGGTGAGACTGATGGTCTCTGCTCTGTTTCCCACCCACCGATCCTCTCCTGCCCCAAATATCCCCCTCAGCAAACCATACTGCAGCCCTGCACAGCCCCTGCCAGGTCATGGATTGCTATTTAGCAATTTAATCAACACTTTTAGTTTTAGCATCTTTGCATCCTGAGAGCAGACAGGGGAAACATGATGAGCCTGACACCGCGCTCAGATTTCCAATACCTTATTAAAATCAAAACCTTGTAAGCTGTCAGTGGGAAGATGTTAATACACATCCTTAAGGAGATCTGATCCACAGTCAACCGAGTCTGGCTAAAGCCTTTTTTCAGGAGAAGGGCTTGTCTGCAAGCACTGCCATTCCCATTGCATCGACCAGCATCTATCCCATCCCTTCTCCAGAGCAGCTCCGGGGTAGCTCTACATCTCTGCTGCTAGTGAAAACCATTGACTCCGTCAACATGGGGAACTATTTTGGAAAAAGCTACTACCGAATTACTGTGCCTTTGCAGGAGTTTGGAGAAACTAAAACCGAGAAAGGCAACTGCAAGTGGAAGACGACAGAGGGACGGTGCTGTTAGACCCAAGGCTCACTGGGGAGGCAGTCAGGGAAGGAGGGGACCTGCTGTTTTGCAAAACACCTAGCTTTCTACCAGAGCAGCTGCCCAGTTTCTCCTCTGGCTTAGAGACGGGTGACATGGTGACACGGGCTGATCCTCTCTGCTCAGGGGACGAATGCCAATGGCGAGGCTGAGCTCCACTTCCCTCATCCCGAGCCTGCCCTGCCAAGGGCTGACCAAACCCCTTGGAGGAAAGCTCACCGCTGACGGATTGAATGGCGGAGCCGTGCCCTGAAACACAAGCGCTCACAGATTCCTTGGGGGACTTGAACCTGCACCTGGGGGCAGGAAGGCTGCAGCCTCCTCTACTTGCGAGCGAGCTCCTGACTCCCCGGGGCGGTGGGCTCGGACACCATCCTGTGCTGAGCCAATGCAATGAACAACCTCTGCCTTCCCCACCAGCCAGGCTGGTCCCTGATCTCCCTTCCCGAGTGCCATTTACCTTCAAAACTGCTCTGGGTAGGGGGGAGACAGTCCTCCTCTTGCCCTTTAGCCATATAAACACTGGCTGCTCTTGCCGCCACACTCAGCAGTCCCCTGCGCCTTACCAAAGCATTAGCAGGATTTATTCAGACACGGAGACAAGCTCAGCACCCACTTGCTCTTTTCCAAACAACTATTTACTGCCTTGGAAAGCTGGTTTTGACAGAAAGAGAGATGTCAGGCAGACGTATAAATGGAGCTGAGAATAGCTTCCTTGTTATGACTGCTCCAGATGGCACAGGGGATCCGGCAGCAGAACCCTGCCCCGAGCGCGGGTGCTGCGTGGAGCTCCTCTTGTGCTGGTCCTGCAGGAGCCGGGCACCTCCTGGGTCTCTTTACTGAAAGCTGAGGCCCCCCAAACTCCAGACATGGAGTAAGCGAGGTGTAGCGGGGACGGCTCCCCTCTGCACTGATGCCCACCGGACCTGGTGGCTCTTTGCACGAGTAGGTAGGACAAAAAGGTTCCTCCAAAAGGGGCCAGGATGGTTTCGTTTGCCTACCTGAACAGGCTCTCAAGTGTTAATTGGATGTGTTCCTCCTAATCACAGCCTGCTCCAGCCTGGCAGTGCCCGTTCTCCTTCCAGACACAGGGAGAGGTCTTGGCACTGAGCAGCAACATGGACCAAGCTACAGCGAGAGGGGGGTATGGATGGAGTGCAGCCTCTGGCTCTTTGCAGGCTTTGTAAAGGAACTGCAACAGCAACACAAGGAAGAAAGAAAGAAAAAAAAAAGATTCCCCAAAACACAGCAAACCCTAACGTCTTTTTTACCAGGCTCTCGGTCTTGTCTCACTGCGATGTGGCCAATGCTTTTGACAGAGGCAGAGGTTTTTCCCCCACTCCCGTCAGCATCAGCTCAAGGACAATAAGCTGGGGAAGGTGGCAGCTGCGAGTGGATTTGCACAAGCCAAAAGCATCCTGATGTGGTACCCTGACGGTCGGGCTCTCGCCTGTTTTGCCCTTTGCAGGGTACTTGAACCCCTCCCCAGGTTTTGCAGAGAGAACAGGTCAAAGCTCCGTCCTTGAAGAGCTTCGCCTGGCAGAGCATCGCTGCCGTAAGATGCCACATGGCGCCCAGCAGGTCCCAGCCTGGCTGGGCTGGAGCCAAGCACACCTCAACAGCCCCGAAACGGCGGTGGGTCATGCTCGGGCCAGAGAGGGGCCATGTCCCTCTGCCCTCCTGGCCCTGCTTAGACATAGGTTATGGAAAATCATGGTCTGCAGCGAAGGACACCTCCATGACCTCTCTCAGACTGCCAAAATCCCGGAGAGCTTCATCTGAGTGTTCAGCTGCATGGAGAAAGAAAAGCAGTCTGCTTTTCTAGAAGCAGCCGCTTTGCACAGAGGTCCCGGTCAGCCCGGGGGAGTTGCTCCCATGGGGATGATGGTTCTGCTGGGAACTGCATGGGCCCCATGAGGCCCCACACTGGCAGCAGCTTCTCCTCCATCAGGAGATGCCGTTGCCTCAGCATCCACCCAGCTCTCTTCCAGGTTCTGCAACATCTCCGTTTTGCACACAGGGAGGCATCGCCACAGACGCTGGTGGGACTGGGTTGACCTCGGACCTCATGGAGCAGCTGACTCCTTCCTTTCACCCCCATGTTTCCTACAGCGGGACCAGCCGGCTCCCCCCAGTCCTCGCTGCATGGCTCAGACACCAAAAGCTGACACTGCTCCGGTGTCCCACACGGCAAACACCAGCAGCAGTCGGTGTCCCGCTACTCTCCAAGTCCCAGAAGGGAAACTGAGGCACAGAGCACCGCTTGCCTGAGGTGGCTCGGGCTGCGCTGCACCACGCGGGGCAGGTTGCTCCTATCCAGACCCACCAGCTGTGTCCTGCTGCAATGCCACTGGGTTTTTCAGAGCCATTCCCTGTGCCTGTGAGGGACACAGGGTGGCAGATCCCCTGGGCCAGGAGATGTGGCGCAGCGGGCTGAGACAGTGTCAGCTCTTGGGCATGAGGAGGCTGGGGGTCTCGCTGCCGGTGTGGGTGTGAGCAGCAAAATCACACACACACACACACACACATGTGTGGCATCAATCTCTCTGACCTGCCACTGACCTAGCAGCAAAATTCAATTAATAACAATTAGGAATTAATGTCCCCCTGCAGTGCTTTCCCTCTCCAAAGCAATCCACAGATATTAATTAATATATTCACATCCGAGTCAAACGTCAGCCCCCTGCACCGCTCTACCCAGAGACAGGCTTGTCCCCCCTTGATATTTTATTGCCTCAAACAAGATCGGATCTGCGTGGCAGGAAGGGCTGACAGCTCTGAGCCGCGAGATAGATGGCTCGTAGCCTAATTAGCAATCTAAGATGGGGCTTGGGTTTTCCACTGCCGACAGGGCTGTAATTGGAGAGTGGAGCGATTAGCGGGACGAAGCAGTGCGAGCCAGTGGCTTTGCACAAAGCCAGAGAGGTCAGTAGGACCGATGGATCGTGATGGCCACCGAGACCTCCCTGGGAGAGGCGTCAACACCAGCCACTCTGGAGTCATCCTTGCTGTCGGGACCTTTCTCACCCATCACTTCTGCTCCCCAGCTTGGCGGGGCTTGCTGCCTCCCGAGACACTTGATGTGGAAGAAGAAAATCCTCCTGGGACACACGGAGAGGGGAAGGGCTGAGCACAGTCTCTCTGCCCTGGACCTTCGCTGAGGTTGCCTGGGGTGTCAGGCTGGGATCGAGCCTGCTCTTGGCCCCGAGCCTGCAGAAAAAGGTGCCAGACTTTGGGTGTTAAATACAGTGAATGTTAAAAGAGCTGGATGCCAACCTCAGATGGCAGAGCAGCAGCAGCGGCGCGGGAAGGGAGGGCATGGGGCGGCACGTCTTGCCAACACCTCAGCCAAAGGCTGGAGGTGGCTTTGAAAAGCCTGACGGAAAGAGCTGCCCCCTCAAATGGGCTTGGAGGTGGGCAGGGAGCCTCCAGCCCCTGCTGCCCAGCCCTCCCTGTCCCCTGCCTTCACTTCTCTGGGGGGATCCCTTTGCCCTTCTCTCCTCTGACTTCCAGGCACCGTCTTCTGCAGCTGGTGAGCTTCTTACCACCTCCACCTGAAGGGCTTTCACTTGGATAAGTCCCATCCCCAGCCCAAGCCACAAATGAAACCCTCAGGGAGCATCTGGCCTGTGAAGGACCCTCTCTAAAACCCCCTACCTTATCCCTGAGCTCAAGGTTTCTCCGCAACCCTCGGCTTGAGTAACCACCGCCCCGGTGCTCCTCTGCTTGCTTTCGTGCAAAGCCCCATCAGAAGCCCTGCTCGCGCCGAGGCATCAAAAGCGCAGGCAGAGGAACGAGGCTCAAAGCAAGAACCACGGAGGGATTTTCTGTGGCTGATGTTACTCGGGGTGGGAAGAGCAGGCAGCGAGAATGCCTCCATCTGGCATTAAAACCCATGAATTTATGAATTTAGCCATATTAGAGGGCCAGCCCCCGTTGTGTGCAGACAGAGGCTTTGGTGTGAGTATTTATTCTGTTTGGAGTCGCTCTCTGAGCGTGCTGGATGCAGATCCTAACAAAAGAATATCAATCAGGGCTAAATGAATGCCCTGTAAAACCTGATTTATGAGCAATTAAAGGTTTTTTCTGGATTAAGCTCTGGTCTCTCTCGCTTGCCATAAATAATTCTGACTTATCTATCAAAAGGGGCATGGATTTTTGGGGACAGGTGAAAAAAAGAATAATGGCATTTGGATGTTGGAAGCTAAAGGCACAAACATGCCGGGGAAGGGGACACTGTGTGAATCAAAGTGGCCCCCATGGCATCCGGATTTGCCAGAGCAAAGGCTGCTGAAGAGTTGGAGTGATGGTCACAAGCGCAGGGGAGGGCTGGTTTTCTAAGATGGTTGAATTAAACTCTTATGCAGATTGTACATGGGGGTTTTCGCATCTCCTTTTGGGGTTGGAGATTTGTTTGCCCCAGCTGCCTCCCAAGCCCCACATCTTGGCTGTCCCAAGCCCCCCCTTCACCCATCACCTTTTTAGGGTCATCCCCTGGGCTGAACATCTGCCATTTAATTAATCCATAATTTTCCTCCAGTTTATCTGCGTTCACAGCTAGGGAAAGCTTGGCCACGGCAAAGCGGCATCTGCCATTGCCTTTCCAGGACGAATAGTACAGGATCCCAGGGTGGAAGAGGGACTATGATCTGCAAAAGACCATCACCCTTTGCCCTCTGCCATCTGAACGGAGGCGATTGCTTCTGGGTGGGTGACTCATTGATAAAGCAGGACACTGCAGAGAAGGGGGGGTCTCTTCTGTTAACTCAAAATATGGTTAGGGAAAAAAAGAAAAAACAACAGATGGGCCTCTGGGTATGTTATGCCATCTTCAGAAAAAGCCACCCGCTCATGAGTGACAGCTCTCAAGCTTTGGACAACGGCTCCTGGGCTTGGTTTGTTGAGGGAACCCCATGCTAATGATTTATGCTTTCCTTTGGGTCCAAATACTGTTCTCCAAGACAAAACCATGGATGCCGCTTCTCTAAATGCTGCAGACTTGGACCTCAGCTCGAGCTTGTCGCTCGCAACAAACTTCTGGGCCATCCCCGTGCAGGATTTCTGGTGAGCGGAGCTGTATTTCAGGGCAGGGTTGAGCCGGCTGTGCAGGCTATTCTCACCGTATTTCTATATATTCATCCTATGGCAACAGAGCAGCTATTCTGGGAACAGGCTGTGCCATTGCCATCCACTTCTTCACGAGAGATGCGAAACCACGGGGATGATTTCATACACACTGAATCAGCTCTGGCTTTTAAGGAAAGCAAGGACTGGAAGAGATCCCCAGGGTCAGTGTGTCTTGCTACCGCAGCTCACGCAAGGGTTTGAGCAGCGAAGGGGCAGGGGGCTGTTTTTTGGGCTTATTAATGCTGGAGCTGATTAAGGGAGCGAGGAAACCACCCCACCCCCAACATCAAACCCTGGTTTTTTTCATAAAACGCTTTTGCAAAGAGTTTTATCAGCCCCAGAAATGTCATCGATTCCTGACAAAGCTGCAGGTGAACTGTTTCTTTTTAATCACTTGTTTAGTTTGTTGAAATGACTTGCAGGGTGCCAGTGAAGCATTTTGCAGCAAGTTTGGCTGCTGGTCTGTCTGTCCGATCCCCCCGAGGGATGTCTACCCAGCAAGGCAAGGTGGACAAAGGGATGCTGAACTGGAGCTGCTGGCCAGATGCATGGGGAACACCTTAGCTGTGCCAGCCCAGGGACCTGCGGGATGCAAAACCTGCCCGAGCAGAGGAGATTCGCCCCTGCTGAGGTCTGTGTTGGGGCCAGACCGCCGCAGGTCTCTCCTGGACGCTGCCTGGCTGTGGGGACACGCTCACAAGAGGCTGGAGTTTCACTGTTTTTAAGCCTGCATTGTCCCCAGGAAAGGGTTGGGATTGTGCTGGAAAAGGGTCTGAATTTAAAATGCATATATTTAGAAGAAAAAATAGTTGGATTGCAAAGGGGCGTTTGTAGATTGTGTGTTTCTTTTTGGAGCTGGCTTGGAGAGACTTCTCTCTGCTTGGGCTGGTTTTCATGACCCCCTCCTGGTTCCAGGTCCAGCACAGGAGTGGTTTTACTCTCAAACTGGAAGGATTTTGAGCATTTGGCCCTCCATCCTCACAAGGAGCCCACCCTTGGGGGACATGTAGTGGTGGCTAGGGAAACCCCTGAGGTTTAGCAGAGGATGGGAGCTGTGTCTCTGCGCCTTTGGGCTTTTTTTCTAAGCACTTTTTGCTCACACAGTAGCTATCGGGAGCTGTCATGCTCGCTTGGCTGTCCCCATCTCAGTCCCTGCCTCTATTGCACCAACTCTGTGGCTTTTCCCCACATATTGGCCAAGGAGGATCTGGGCTGGGGGGGAAGAGGTCCTGCCCTGTCTCACCTGCATTTCTTACATCAGAACAAAACCAAACCTGAACCGGGGACTATAACTGCAAAAGAGCTCTTATAAAACAGGATCAGGTGTGCACAGTTATAGGAGAAAGCAGCTGCTCAGAAGAAGAGCTTTTAAAAGCAACACCAACTTGGCAAGGAGGTCACCTGGTGCATATCAGCTCTTCTCATCCCTTGGGTGAGAACTTTCCTATCCCAAAGGTGCAGCTAAACACTCCTCCCTGCTGTTACCGCTGGCGATGCCCGGTGAGAAACCAGCCCGCGGGGTATGAACCGCAACGGTGCTAACGGGGAGGGCTGACCCTCCTCTCCTTCTGCCATCTCAACTCTGCAGTCACAACTGGGCCACTGAGACAGCATTTTGCAGAGAGCTAGGCAATTATTTTTTTCCTTTTAACCCTCTCTGACACAGAGGTTTAATCAAAGACCTGATCATTTCATTTAACTGCCTCCCTAGGTTTGTTCAAATAATGTTCAGGATTTCACTGGAAACCTTTTCGTCTCCTCGTTTCCCCAGGGTTTGCGATTTAAGCATGCTTTGGGCTGGGAACATTTCCTTTCTCGATGAGCCCTCGGGGAGGAAGGAATATTGCTTCTGACAAAGCATTTGCATTTTGTGCAGAGCTGCAAAATTAGCAGTAGCTACAGTTCCAGAGCAAGCAATTCAGAGAGGAAAGTCTTCTGCTTTGCGGGTTGGGGGGGTGGAAAGGAGAGGTTTCTTTAGAAAATCAGTTAAGGAGGGGTACAATCAGGCATTGCATTTGTATTGTCCCCATCCATCACACCCCCAGAGCGGCTGCCCCCTCCCAGCAGCCTAAGGGAAACTGGTGGCAGCTGGTTTCACTGGGAGGTGCGAGGCGGGGAGCACTGCGAGAGCCGGGCTGCGCTCAGGAGGACCTGGCTACAAGTGCCCCCCCCTTTAATGATCCTTTCACCCACTCCAGCCTCCTCCCCATTAGTTTTTGGGCATCGTGAGCTTTTGCCAAGCCCCCGTGCCTGGACTGGAGGAATTCTCTGGAGGGCCCTTTGTGTAGCGGTTTCTCCTTTTACTTTTCCCTTCCTTCAAAGAAATGGAAAAGTCATTGCGGAGAAAGCGAGCGGCGCAGGGTGCGGAGGGGCGATGGGGAGGGAGGCAGAAAAGGACTTAAAAGCATCCTACCTGGAGGAGGAAGAGGAGGGCAGGACGTAGGCTGGGCACCATCCTTAACTCCCGCTGCGCCCAGCTCTCCGGGGCATGGCTGGCAGCGGTCCCCGCTCCCGCTGGGCTCCTTCTGCCGTCGGGGATAAAATCCTCCGGGTTCCGTGCAAAGGAGCGTGTCCGGGTCCCGGCGGGGCTGCCTGGGGGCAGCCAGGTCCCTGTCGCCCTCCCCTTTGCTCAGAGACCGGCTCCTGCCTTTTATAACCTCCCTCGCAGCCGCTCCTCCGGCTTCCCACCTTCCAGCTCGCCTGGCGATGGGCTACATCCCTCCTCACCAGCCTCCCACTCCCCCCTTCTCTCCCTCCTCCTCTTCCTCCTCCCCTTTTCCTTCCTCCACCTCCTTACTGCCTTCCAACTCTATTTTAATTTTATTTTTTTTCCTTTCTCCTTCCCTCCCTCAGCATCTTTAGCAGCAGAAACTTCCCACCGGTCCAGGGACCATCCCCCCGCCCCCGGCTCCCCCTGGACCAGTCTCTCCCCTCTCTGCCCCCCGCACTCCCATTTTGCGGGCTCTCCTGGGTCTGTGCAAAGGGCTTGGGGCTGCAGTTTGTGGGAGGGTTTATGTATTCGGGGATTTGGCTCCAGGGCTCTGGCAGAGGGACTGGGGGAAGGGGAGGCTTCCCCTTCTGCTGCCGCCCTTTGCAGCCCCTTTGCAAACTGGCTGGTGAATGCGGAGAGAGGTGAGACCCCCCTTCCCTGTCCCATAGGGATGGGGTGGAACAGGCTTCAGACCTTTCTTGTGAGCGAGATGCTCCTGAGACAAGGACGGGATGTGGAGCAGGTGGATTTAGGATGGAGGGTAGATTTAGATTAGATTTTAGGAAGACGTTCTTTGCTGTACGGGTGGTGAGCCCCTGGCCCAGGTTGCCCAGAGCAGCTGTGGCTGCCCCATCCCTGGAGGGGTTCAAGGCCAGGTTGGACGGGGCTTGGAGCAACCTGGGCTGGTGGGAGGTGTCCCTGCCCAGGGCAGGGGGTGGCACTGGGTGGCCTTTAAGGTCCCTTCCAATCCAAACCATTCTGTGATTCTATGATGTAGGTATTTCCATGCAGTGGGGCTGTGGTGGGTGCACTTGATCATAACAGGGGGAAATTGAGTCACAGAGGAGGTGGGGGTGCTGCTGGGAGGGTGGTTTTACTCGTGGGGTGGGTGGTGGAAGGGGCAGAGGTGATGGGGCAGGAACAGGGGTGCTTGAACTGTTTTGGGCGCAAGAGGAGGGGAGCACTGTTTTGAGGGACGTGTCCTGGGGAGGGTGGGGAGCAGCAGTGGGTGGTGCACAGGAACCAGGATGATGATCTTGGGGTCTTGGGTAATTACTTCCCCTGCCCCCCCAAACCTAATCCTCAGACATTAAAGGGTCTCTGTCGTGCCTCTCTGTCTCACCTCCTACTGTCCCCTGGCAGCATCTATCCTGGGTTCCTGGGGAGGGGTCTCCCACATCCCATGTCTCTTGGGGATGCCATGGCCAGGCTTACGTCCATCTCTGAGCTGGAGGAATCTCTGGCTGTGTGAAACCTGCTCCCCCGTGCCAGGGCAGTTTCAGGGCATCCTTTCTGCACCCACCTGGGTCTTGGGGGGGTTGTCCCAGCTGTGGCTCCTGTGTCCACCCCAGGGAGCAAGCCAGGCTCCATCTGCCCATGGTGACCTGGCAGTAGAAAGCCAGGCAGCACATTACGGTTTCTTCTTTCCTTGAGGAAATAAGGACAGCCAAAGTGTGCTGCTGGGAAGGGTATGAGAGAAGACATTGCTATTGGGGTCACCATCCTGGTGGGAAGAAAGACATTTCCCCTGCCTGGTGCATCCACCAACAGCCTCTCGCGGGGTGCTGGACCATGGTCCCCTCTTCATCCCAACCACAGCTTCTGCCTCCGTGGCTGCAGACCACGGGGTATTGCAGACAGATCAATAGGAGGGCAGTGTCCTTCGATGGATTCACGGCTGAAGCCTCCATCCATCTTTGCTGAGCTGCTTTCTGTCTCTGAAGCATGGGAGAGGGCAGGAGGTGATCAAGGTCCTTCCTGCACCTGCTGGACCAAGGCATGAGCGGCCGGCCAGGGCTGCACCCCAGCACGCGGGTGCAACCGGTGACCCATCCCAGGCCCCAAAGGGTAAATGCTCCTGACCCAGTAATTAAAGGGAATAAACAACACAGACAGAAATCTTCTGGCATTAGCTGGATTTAATCAACTGTGTCATTGCTTTGGCAAAGAAGTTCGAAAATATGTAAAGCTCTGGTAAATTCAGGAAACTCTTTGTTTCTTAGGTCTCCTAACATCCCTATCCCTGACAAGTGACAGGATGAGACACGCTCCAGAGCCACCCTTGCGTTACCTTCCGCTTCAATAAGCCCAATCAAAAACGCAAAATTTTCTAAAACAAGGCTTGAGAAAGTTCCCGCACCCTCGAGCAGCCTGGATTCAGCCCGTTCACCGAGTGCATCGTGGGTCTAGGACACAGCTCCACGCTCTGGTTTTGGGGGGCTGCTCAGGGCTTTGTGCACCCCAGGGCACAGGAGGCACCTTGCAGTGGGGACCCCATTTCCACGCCGAGACCCTGGGGTTGTCCTTAACCATCTCAGTCTGCCCATGGCCACCGAGTGGGACATGTGCAATGGCCACGCTCTTTCTCAGGCACCCAAAGTGCCAGGTGATGGGAGGAAAGCAAAAGCGAGTATCAACTATTTTTAGTCAAAGAATTGGTTGCCAGGGACAGGAAGATAATTCCTTCCCCATATATCAGGGAAATGGCTGCGGTGCTATTTGAAAGGCCTAATTGAGGGGATTTATAGTAAAATGTAACTTGTCAGATGTGGCAAAGGAAAAATAAAACAGTCCCTGAGACAAGGAAATCAGTCCATTCGTCATGGTTAATCTCAAACTCCTCGGTGCGGTGCAGAGACAAACGTGGGAGATGGGTATTAGGGATGGGGAGAATGAAGAGAAATAGCGGATCTCCAGGAAGGAGGGAGAGGAGCGATTTAGCCTGACTTTATCTGCTTTTGGTGTGTTTTTATTATTGCTTTATGTAACTGCATATGTGTTGATGCTCCTGTGTTTGAGCGGCTCCACGACGGCTTCTCTGTGGGGCTATTTGTGTGACCTACACCACCGCAGTGCTCCCACGTTGTCCCCTGCCGCCATCTCCTCCCCTGGTTTGGGAAAAACATGCAACTCCATGTGTCCGTCCTGCACAATGGGGACACAACTGGGGTCAGTCCCAGCACCTGGGGAATGTGGCACAGGTGTTCCCGCTTCCCGCATGAGACATCGGTAGCAATGTGGGCCACGGGGCTTTGCTTCCAAGCAGGACATCTGCAGGAAAAAAAAAATCCTTGGTGTCATGGACATAGAGATGATGTTGATGGAAGAGTGGAGTTTGGCTTCTGAGCTGAAAACACAGCTGAGATCAGCAATGTGCCTCAGTTTCCCTGCCGCTGTGTTGGGACTGTTTCTTTCCTGCACAAATCGAGTGAAGCTGAGGACGCTTTTCAGTGCGGTGCTTGGTGGAGGAAGGGCTGTCAGCACGTGGAGCTGTGCTAGCAACTGCAGGCTGTGAAAAAAAACCCGACACAAGACATGAAGTTTCTCCCAGGGGACTTGTTTTTTGCCCTGGTTTTAAAATCCAGTTTCAGGCTTTCTGTCTTGTGTCCCATTTCCCCTCTTGCTAGACCTGCGATGGGGGGAAGAACGCGCTCTCAAATTCTGCCTGACAGAAGAACGTGGTTGCTGGGATTGGTTTTCTCTCATTCCAGGCCCCCGTATCATACAATCCTGCCCCAAATTCAGGTTGCCCTGTTGTATTTGACCTCTCCGTATAGCCTGCCCCGTCCCTGCAAGCCTTCCGGCTGCTCTCAAAGGAAGAACACGAAATCTTAAACCACAGACCCGCTGAATACGTTGCAGGGAAGGAAGCCAAAAGCTTGTTACTCAATCAACAACCTCTTTTAACGGTTATTACCTTAGAGCTGGGCTGGCAGAAAGGTTTCTTGGTCCTGAAGACCTTGGGAAAGGCTTGGGTGGCCTCTCAACGCTTCAGACCCCTCTTCATCCCCTCAAACTCTGATGGGAATTCAGAGTTGTACATGCAGTCATGCAGGGAGAGAAACCAGTGTCCTCCTGGGAGAAGGAAAACCCGACTAAAACAGGCGTTGGGCTGGGTTTTGCTCTGACTCATTGCTCCATGCAGCAAATGACTGATTGTTTCAGTACATGGATAATTCTCTCCTGCCCTTTCTCCTCCCCTCCCCAGACTGTGTGCATCAACAGGAGATACAATATTAACAAAAACACTGAAACTACAAATTAAAACAATCAAACTCAAGCAAGCTGGGAAGCCCACAAAGATCTGGGATCTAACTGAACGTCTCATTTGATTTCTCAGTTTCTTATAATAGCTTGTCATATTTTTCAAATTTCTTTTGGGAGGAAGTGTCAATTTTGAATAGAACAGAAACACAAAAGCTTTTGTTTTACAGCTAATTAAACCTCAAGGCAGAATGCTAAAGTAATCATAATAATAGTCATAATTATTATTTTCCTCAATCAAAATGCTTTTAGCTAAGTCAACCAAAATTTGCCAATCAGCAGATTGGCATTTCTGATCAAACAAAATGCCGCAGTTTGTGGTTGGGGAAAAACTCCGCGGTTTTACTCTGGAGACTGATCCCATCAATCCACCAGCCGAAAGTGCTCTGCTTTCATGCACCGTGTGACAGAGAGATGCACGACCCTGCCAGCATTGAGCCATCCTCTTCGTGGCTGTGTCTCCGTTAGCAGCGAGGCGATCCTTTCATGCAAGGTGCTGTTGCATTGCACATGATGCTGTTGCATGGGTGTACCCGAGTTGCAGGGATGTACGTGATGCTGTTGCATGGATGTACGTGATGCTGTTGCATGGATGTATGAGTTGCATGGATGTACGTGATGCTGTTGCATGGATGTACGTGATGCTGTTGCATGGATGGTGGCTGGTGCAGCTCTGCCGATACAGGGATATGCCTTTGTGCCTCTGGGGACCTGCCAGGGGTATGGCCACATCCATAATGTTGCACATACTGTCACCGATACACTCTTCCTTTGGGCATGACCACAACATCATGAGCATAGACATGTCATGGGCGATGGAAACATCCTGCAAAGATCACAGCAAGGACTGGGACTTCCTCAGAAACAGCTTGTGGAAAAAATACCTCCCCAGTCGTCAGGTCTGTAAATGCCAGTCAAGGCAGGAGAGATTCTGCATGTCTTTCAAGTCTGGTTATTTATTCCCCGTGCATTTGATGAAATATTAATCTCCTCATCTCCAAAAGGCAATCAAATAAAACCCAGAAGGAATGATGCACAGGGCCTCGATGCAAAGAGCAAAAAGCAGCAAAATAAAAATAAAATAAAAAATCAAACATAACATAAAATGCATCTCTCTGGTGGCACAAAGGGCAGAGATGAAGTGACCCAGTGCCCTTGGGGCAGATGGACTAGGGATTCTGAGCACGACCGTACTGCGAAGGGTATGAGGAAGACTTGGATCAGGCAATTGCTTGGGCAAGTCTCAAGCTTTCTTGTAAGGGCTGTTGGTGGGATTTCTTTGAAGGTTTCCCCTTCCTTCTTTTATGCCTTAATTAGAGGGTGGGTTTGTGCCAAGACACCAGCCAGCTCGGGCCACTGCGCTCAGAGATGGGAGGAAGCCAGACGGTGGATATGTTGGAGGTGGTGCCGGCTGTTACTCGTAGCAACCGTGCCATTTGGCATGACGGCAACTGGCAGTCTCGCGGGGAAAGAGCTTTGGTGTGGGGATGTTTCCCTTCAAAGATCAAGGCCGATACAAGGCCCAGTCTCCATCTGCTTTCAGGGTAATGCAACCTGAAAATGAACTCAACCATTGTTTGAGGTGTTCTACATGGCTACATCCTCCAAAGCCATACTCGTCCGTCTTTCTAAGCCCAAGCACATGGCTCTTAGAAAACGTTCATGGCTACTGTGGATGATGCTGATACAACATAGTTTTCATGTGCACCCAAAAAAGCCTGGCAAAGTGTTGTCCAGTTTTGTATCCTCTCAGCCCATTTGCTTTGCATGTTTGGGGATGTTGGTGCATCTTTTCCTTACAATAATCTTACAGACAAGCTCCTGATATTTGATGAGTCCAAAAACTTTCCACCTTGTCTGTTTCTCCAGCCATAGCCTGTGTACAGGTGACATGGTTATTGTGGGAAGTGGTGGGAAAGCTAGCTTTCCTACTAGTTGCATTGATAAAATAATTTGGCCACGTAGGTAAAAATCTTCTTTCTACCAAACATTTTTCTCCAAACTCATGTTAATTACGATCCTGTAGGTCCTCACTACTGCAGTTGGGCAACTGTAATAAAGGACAGTCATTTACTGGGCATTTCTTTTAGTCTGTTCTCTCATTTTATAAAGTCCCTTGGTCCATAAGAAGCACAGAGATTATTAATATACCTGCAATGCTTCATTCCATAGAGTTTAAGGTTTTTGGCAGTTTGCTAACCGTGTTTCTCATGCATGTTTTACTCCGTCATTGCTCAACCAGGATTTCTCCTTCATTAGGAATAATTAACTGCTGAGTGAGGGTCAACCAGAGGACTGCAGTTTATTACAGGGGGAAAGAGGAAATCACAAAGCTGGCCTGCAGAAAGGGCTGCAGTTTGGACGGGGATGCATTTCCCTCTCCAGCATATGTTCTTGAATGTCTTTGTGGTGGGCACCATGTGTGAATGGGAAAGTCGTGCATGGCAGCCCGCGCCTCCCTCCACGCACATGGAGCATTGCTGTGGCAACTGCAGTAATTGCTTCTGCAGAGCAGTTAATAACAGGGCAGGGCTGCCTTTGGAGCAGGGCATTCCCTTTTCTGGATGAAGAAGGAAAATTAAAATGAGGAGAGGAGAG
>VYZM01021319.1:217809-371968 GCA_013398915.1 Dromas ardeola | reverse complement strand
AGAGAAGAGAAGAGAAGAGAAGAGAAGAGAAGAGAAGAGAAGAGAAGAGAAGAGAAGAGAAGAGAAGAGAAGAGAAGAGAAGAGGAAAACGCCTGCTTTTCCTCCTTTCCCACCTCTCTGAAAGCAGCATATCCCACTTGCAAAAGATCTCTGTTCCTCACAAGCTGACTCCCCCACCTCCCCTGTGTATGTCCTAGGCTATCTTGGATGGGGCCAGGTATGAAGCTAGAGGCATCTTTCACATCCAGGCTTTTGCATGGGGAGTTTTTGACCTCAGGGTACCAGGGAATGCCTTCTGGCATGAATGATGCTCACTGGGAAAAAGCAGCCTGGGTCAGGCTCCATCTGCGCTGATGCTGGGCTGCAGAAAAGCCTAATCTCCCAGTTCCCCATGGTCAGCCCCAGACTGTGTGAGTCCACGTTGTGGTTCAGGTACTGGGGAAGGGCAGTCCTCCCTTGCCATATCCCAGCCGCTCAGCACTGGGTGTGCTGCACAGCAAGACAGGACACCATCCCCGAACCTCCCCGCACTGCAACTCAGCGGGACTGAATCCAGCAGCAGAGCCTCACGGATGCATTGACAGATGTCTGCTATAGCTCATTCCTCTCTCCCCATCCATCTTCCCTGCTTTTTCCTGCCTGCAGCAGAAATGACAGCCTCCAGGGTGCTGGGACCCCCGGAGCAGGGTCAGGACGTGCAGCTAGCAGCCTCAGCATCTAATTCAATTCTACAATCAATCTCGCTGCTTGTGTTTTGCCAATTATCCAGAGAAGCAGCTCAGAAACCAGGCGTGATGGCAGCACAGGTAACTGCAGGTTTACGTCTTAAGCACAGGAAGGAGATGGGCAGCAGCTGGAGCTGCTGCTTTGTTCGTGTGCCAGCAGAAGGTGCATTGGCCGCACTCTTACCTGCGAGCAGATGAAACACACAGTCAGCTCTGCTGGGCACGGTCCTTTATCCCAGCTCTTGAGCTTTACAGAAAAGCAACCACATCCACCCCGGAGCAGGGACGTGGTCTCACGGGTCTTTTTCTACTTGAGGTTTTGTTGCTACAAGGGATGACTCAACACAGCTAAAGCCTCCACATTGCCATTAACTTGAGCATAAATATCTAAATTAGCTAATTTTGCAAGGCTTGTCTCCAAGCTTGGCACTTCAGGGCACCGGTCTGCTCAAAGCTAACTCCAGTTGGAAGATGTGCTTAGCAAGATGCACAATGCGGAATTTGCCCCATTTAAGGCTGAGCGAGCCGCTGCCTTTCAAAGCACTCTGCACTTTGAAAGCTTTCCGGCTGCTAAGGAAGTTGTCGCCGTGCCCATGAATTCCTCCCTCGTGGGAAGGAACTGGCTCTGTTTGCTTGCTATACAAGCCAGAGGTGTTTATGCTGCTCAGGTTTACCGTGAGTCCCAAAATACTGGTCTGTGTTCAGGCTGCAGCTCCTGAAACTGCAGGAATGGTCACCTTCTGTTCAAACAGGAAAATTAGGAAAGGATGGCTAGAAAATGTGACCCAAAGGCACCCAATCTAGGAGGGTAAGCCCCAGAAGTGGATCTTTTTTTTAAAATTTATAATATAACCACCTGGAAATTTAGTCCTTTTAATAGCCGGAGCCTTCCAGCCGATGGGGGTGACTCATTCAGCATCAGGTGAGAGGCTCCCCTAGAAGATGAAGGCGCCAAAAAATGTCGAATGAAGCACAGAAATGCCTTGCAAGAAGTTCTGGTCCAGGAGATATTTTTCCTGGGCACTTCCAAGGGTAGATCGCAGGGGCTACAGATGCTTCGTGGGAAGCTATCACTTCTGCCACCCTTGAAACTTCCCGAATATTTCCCTTCAGAAAGCCACAGGGAGGAGACTTGGTTCTTACAGAGCGCCTGGAGCGTGCTGGAGGCTTGGCAGCCGATAAAAGGCCTTTAACCTAAAATTAGCCATGGAGCAGAGGCAGAGGAGCGGGCAGGGGGAAGCAGGTCAGACCGTGAGTGCCGCGGCTGCTTGGGCTGCTCACCCGGGTCTCCAGTAACATCATTTGTGGTTCTCCGTTCTTGGGATTTCTAGTGCTGGTTAATCTTTCTGACAGCTAATCACAGCCCCAAAGTGCACCAGGTCTCTTGGCATCACCTGCTCTGTCTCCTTAAGCTCGGCTTGTGCAGGTTCAGTAATTTAGTAAGTGGTGGGTTTGCCAAGACATCTCCTTCCCTCCCTGTTTACAAGTATCTCAGGTCAGGGTGTCCTCCACAGATTCGTTTTGCTCCTATGGACCGAGCCGCGCTTGCAGGAACCAGTGTAAAAGCCTCTCTGGGCTGCTGGTGTTTCAGATGAGCACACCGAGCTGCTGGGCACTTACAGCCGAGGCTCTGCAAGAGGATGGGAGCCTGGTCCAGCCTCAGAGGGATGCTCTAAGGTCTTGGTGTCCTTAGATGACAAGTAACACGGATCCAAGAAATGCCTTAGCAAGGTAAACTTTTTTGAAAGAGGAGGGATGTGTCCCCGTCCTTGGCCAAGTTATGTCCGAATGGCTTCCACCGTGGCTGAATCCTCAGCTCCTGAGCGGTGCCATGTGCAAGGAGGTCAGAACTAAATGAGTCGCCGATCTGTCACTGCCTCCGGCCCGAGATCGGACATTTATTATCCTGCATGGTACACCTGTAGGGAATGTGTGTCCTGCGCTCTCAGCAGCCAAAGCAGCGTGGGCCGGGAGAGCAGCGGTGATTTATGTCACGCTGCCATCGTGCTGAGCCAGCGCTGGAGCCGGCTGCACCCTGTCCCTCCCCAGGGCAGTGAACTGCCTCCCAAGCAAATTCACACGGTCTGCGCTATAGGCAGCACATCCGAGACAACATCCTGCTCTCCAGCGAAGCGATGTAGGTCAGAGACCTGCTTCTCTGAGGCACCTCCATCCCTTTGACCTCCTCCACTGGGGGAGAGGACAAATTCCAGGATTATTTCTAGGGTCCTGCAACCTGCCATGGGTGTGTTTAATCCCTCCGATGTTTGCTTGCAGGAGTCTACACTCGCCTGGCACTTCCTCAGCTCCTGCCTTTCAAGAGCTGGGATTTCCCAGAGGTTCCCCTTTCCCATTCCCAGTTTGGGCAGAGCAAACAGGGGCAGCCTGGCTGGGACAGTGCAGGATTCCCAAGAGGTGCCGGCTGATGGGGAATGTCTCCGAGGATGCACGAAGGGAACAAGGGAGCGTGGGGAGATGGAGGAGGAGGAGGAGGAAAGCTGATGAAACAGCGGAGGGTGCTGGCGGGGCGGGAAGGAGTGACAGCAGCAGACCAACAAGGCTGGAAGAGCAGACCGCAGGCAGATGGGAACCTTTTGAAAATTGGGCTAAACCAAGCTGGAGTCCCAAAGGCCAACCCCTCCGTCACGAGAGGGATCTGGACCAGCATCACCCCGTGCAGCTTCCTCCGCCTGCGTCTACTGGAGAGCAGCGGCAGCTTGGGAAATCAGGGCCCTTTCCAGTGTTTTTCAGCCCTGTGAGCAATCTGCTCGGGCAAACCGGGGGCTCCTCTGTGCTTTCGTTTCCCGTATTGCAAACTAAGCTCAAAGCCCAGCTTGTAAAGGATGTTGTAGAGGCAAAGCAGAGCGTATCAACTCTGTGAACAGGGTGAGTTACAGCGCAGGATCCCGATGCGACCTGTGTGCAGGAACCTCGCAGGGTCTCTTACCACAAACACAAGCACCCGGCTTCGGGCCCAGGGGGAAGAGTCGTGCTGCGTTTAAGAAAAAGGGGATCCCCAAGGAGGTGTTTTCTGTGCCTGGGAGGGGGTTTCGGGAGGCACCGTGCTGCTGCTGGGTGTGGGGCTGTGTCCCAGGGCTGCCGCCCCGGGCGGGACAGCGTGGGGACAGTCACTGCACAGTCTGTAGATGCCACCTAGGGGACACACGCAAGACCTCACTCCACTTTGCAGAATCACAGAATGCTTAGAGTTGGAAGGAACCTTAAAGCCCACCCAGTGCCACCCCCTGCCCTGGGCAGGGACACCTCCCACCAGCCCAGGTTGCTCCAAGCCCCGTCCAACCTGGCCTTGAACCCCGCCAGGGATGGGGCAGCCACAGCTTCTCTGGGCAACCTGGGCCAGGGGCTCACCACCCGCACAGTCAAGAATTTATTCGTAATTTCTCATCTAAATCTCCCCTCTTCCAGTTTAAAACCGTTCCACCTTGTCCCATGGCTCCCCTCCCTCATCCAGAGTCCCTCCCAGAGCTTCCCTGGAGCCCCTTTAGGGACTGGAAGGGACTATACAATAAATCTCAGAGGGACCAAAATAGGGGGCCCAAAAACAACGGCTGGTTTTCACCTGGGTGCTCAGCTGGATGACAAGAGCCCATTGCTGCTCCATGAGCCTTTTGATGAATTTTCAGTACTTCAGGCTATTCCGGCCACTGAGCAGGTTTCTTCTGGGCTTAGGTTTTACTGGGGTTTGCAGGAATGTCACATGCTGCCGTGACGGGGACGTCCTGCCACATTTGGGGGGCAAAGGAGTACAAAAAGACAGATGAGTAAATAACCCTCTGGCTGCTGAGACATGACTCTGATCACTGCACACATAATTTTTTTAGCAAGGGAAGAAGAAAAGCATGCAGGAATATAACTAATGTGCATAGCCATTATGTTTATGCTGCAGTGAGATAGCATCGCTGATACAATCCTGTCTAACCTGAGGCAATCCAGGACCTTTGTCAGCTTTCACAAGCTCAAGGGGTTGCAGAGGCAAATTGTTGCTCGGTGACAGACACCAGAGGGTGGAGGTTTGTTCTCGGAGCAGAGGTCCACCATCGCAAATCAAAAAGCTCTGATCTGACCTCTGCCAAGGCCCTCAGGTGCCCAAAAAAATGTTAATATTGTCAAAGTCAAACTGAGTTTTAAGCATTGCCTGGACCAGAGATATCTTGATGAGCTGTGGTTTTTTATTCCAGTCTTCAGTGTTGTTTTTTTTTCCTATTCTCACTCTGTTATCATCATTTCACATGCTGGGGACCAGAGGCACTTAGCTTAGCTTGGCAGGGTGAAAGAGCCTGTACATCTTGTTTGAGATCAGCCCTTCTTCCCTGTGATCCCGTCAGACCCTGGGGTTGCACTGCTCCCTTCAAGCTGCTTTTATTTCATGTGAGTCTCTGTGAGAGCCTGACTGTGCCTTAGGTTTTACTCTAACATGAGATTTATGGGGCAGCAGCTGCCATCAGGGGTGAGGAAGGGAAACACTGATGATGCAGACCAGGGCTTGGCTGTGGGATGCTGTGTCTATGACAATGGCTCAGCCAGATTTCCATCCCTGAATCTGCTCTATGGAAGCTGAAATCATCCCCCATTTCCCAATAAGCCAGACAAGCCCAGAGCCTGGATCTCCTCCATGCCATGCCCCATGGCTTCTCTACTGTGGTTATGCTGCTGTGATGAAGGTGCGTGGGGAGCTTGAGCCGCAAAAGTAATAGTCGGAAAACGAGTTTGTGTGATTAACCTCGTTATTCCAGCCAAAGGACCTGGATCAGCCCCCAGTCAGCTTAATGGCTGCTCTGCGGATATTACCCAGCCGATACATCTTCCATGTAATCACCGTGCTGGAAGGATGAGACAGACTGATCTATGGATGTTTGCCTGCCATTTAACCAGCCCTGTAATGGTGGCTGGGATTATTTAACACAAAATGATTCAGGGGCTGGGAAACGCCGTGTTCAGTGGGAAACAGCGATCACCACGGCTTCACTGGGGAAAAAGCCTAAGGGCATCCCCAGCTTGGGAGAGCTTGGGAGAGTTTTCTTAAAGCACCGAAATATTTTGTAAAGCAAAATCACATCTTTCACCTTTGTTCTTTCGGTTCATTTTGTTTTAACTTTTATATTGCTCGGTGGGGGAAGGTCACCATCTGTCACCATGGAGGTCTCCACGCCTTGAGGGACCCACCCAAACAAGATATCTGCGTTAGGTCAGATGAATCAAGCCCTCAGCAAGGCAAAGCTAGAAGAGGGAAGAAAGTCATCAAAAAAGGGAAAAAAAATCAGCTCAAGGAATACATGAAAAGCATCGAGCAAAGGACCAGCCAGGCTGTGTGAAAGCTCAGCAAAGCAAGTCAGGGCTAGTTGCTGAGCCTGGTATAACACATACAAAAAAATTCCTAAAATCTTCCTGTAAAATGAGGTGTAGTTGAGCTGATGGAAGGGAATTATCCAGAGATACCCTGCTAATATGTTGTGACAAGCTCCCCGCTGCAGTGCATTAGGTCTCTGCTTAAATGCAGCAGCACAGAGAGAACGTGAACGAGCAAGAGCTCGAGAGAGAGGTTCCCTCTGCTCAGCCGTGACACCGAGACACCTCAGAGGGGAGAAAAAGACAACCAGAGTCACTGGCACTGACCCATGGCAGGAGATAGCCTGGCTTTGTCAGTAAATACTTTGGATCATCATTTGCTCTGAAACTGGGGGGTAGGGGTGGGTGAGGGTGACGGGTTTTCAGCGTTGATGCTTCATGAATATTGGAGGTGAAGAAAACCAGCCAGGCAGGATCAAACCTGGTCTAGGGGACACTGGTGAGCTGCAGCACATCACTGGGCTCTTCAGTGTAACCTGGAAGCCAATAAACCTCAGTCAGATCCTACCAGCAAAAGAGCAGGTCCTAAAAAAGTAATTAGACGTGTGCGTGTCTGTCTCTCTGCCTGTATGTATCTCAGTATGTATGAACTTATTTCCCCAGCTCCACTATTTCAATAACAGCCATTCCCTGGGGATGTAAGAGTTGGTACCAGCAGGAGAAAAAAAGCTCTCGCATTGCACAGCGTGATATGTGAACTGGAAAAAAAGCAGGCTTTCGTTCCGCTATGATTTGCAGAGGTTTGCTGTTTGCATTTGTGAGGGCTTGGAGGACCACAGTGTGCTCACAAGGAAGGTGCCTCACCACCAGCAGGTCACTGGACCCAACAGACCAAGGACGGGACATCCTTCGTCTGCCCAGACTGACTGGATTCAGATGAAATGAAGACATGGGGAATGACTCAGAGGGCCCAAGGAACAACTGAAGATGGTTCCACTTATGACAGAGATTATCTGCAAGGCAGAGTCCATCCTACCTCTTGAAAGCAGAGATGGACAAGTCTAAGTTTGTCCCCTCCTACACCCCAGCAGTGTTGCTGCAGGAGGGGATGAGGATGGGACAGGCTCCCAATGCTGTTTGCAGCACCTAAAGCCACAGCTGGCATTTCCAAGGACTGGACCCCACTTTTCCTCCGCGTGCTCTCACTGCAAACTGGCACACATCACTGGATGCCAAATGTCCCCCCGATGGCGATGGGACAGCCTGACACTGTCCCCCCAAGAGGGGCTGGGATGGAGGGGCTTTTCCAGGCATCCGTGGCTGCCTTGCAAACAGCGTGGAGACATGTTTGTCTCAGGCAGGCTGACAGCACAGCAGTCGCTGCAGAAGGAATTGCCAGAGGCAAAGAGCAAATCTAAAGGATGAGATGGAAAAGACTGAGCGGTGCCAGATGGGCAGGCAGAGCGCTGGGTCCAGCGACAGCGCCCGGGGCAGGCGGATGGGGGGGAGAGCCCTACGTGGGACCAGCTGTGATAACTGCTCTGCTCCACAGGGAACTGCCTGGGGGCACCTTTGCTGGATTAGAAAGCGGAACATTTCTGCACCTAATTGACTTGACAAAAGCATGCCGCGCTGGAGGACATGAGCCAGTCCCAGGCGGTGGCAGAGAACGTGCCATCACCCTTGTCCTGGCCACTGCAGCTGCCCCAGAACTCCTTGCTCTGGGCAAAGTTTCCAGCCAAGTCATTCCCCATGTCCATATATGCATGGCCATCAGTTCCCACACGCTCTTTCCACCGTTTAAGCGTCACAGCCCTGATTTAAAGTGCTCTTTGCTCCTAACCCAGCTCTCATTACAGGAGGAGTGGAGAGCTTTGTTTTCATTCACAGCAGAGCCCCCACAAACCCACAGGTCAGGATTTATTCCCACTCAGGTCCTCTTCCAGCACCAGGCCACTCCTGGATAAGGGTGAGCTGCTGAATAAGAAAGTCATTGCTGTAAGAATTTGGTTAAAAGCTTTAAGGGAGAGGAATCACAGAGTAATTTAAGTCAGAAGGGATGTCTAGGGGACTTTTGGGTCATGTTATATCTTGTCCTAGGGCTGGGTCCTGAGACAGGCCAAAGGACGTCCCTAGGAGAGCGTGCACCTCTGCACCAAGGGTAGTGCCTGGGGACACCCATGCTGTCCCCTCCTCAGCTTGGACACTGGAGGGTTTGGGTTCACCAGCTCCATGCACATCGTGCCACTGGGGACCTGAGCAAGGAGGGTGCCCCCAGTGTCCTCTGTGAAAGAGCCACCCTGCCTGCAACAGCCTGGAGACAGCCAGGATGCCTTCTCCATCCAAATGGTCAATGCTTCTCCTACCACCCTTGATTTTCTTCCCCTTCTCCTTCTCCTTCTCCTTCTCCTTCTCCTTCTCCTTCTCCTTCTCCTTCTCCTTTTTCATTACATTGTAGCTCATCTTGGAAATTGTATTTAGAAGCAATTTGTATCTTCAACCTTCTCTTTTTCATAGCAACCTGGTCATTTGCTATTCACACTTTGCAAAGATTTAATCTCATTGTCTCCTAACAACTTCCATTTTCACTTGTGCAGGTACTGGGCTCCGGTGAGGCTCACACTTCACTTTAAGACACGTTTCTGAAAAGCTTTTTCAATTGGAGGCAGATGCCTGCCTTTGCTGCAATTTGAAAAGTATTTGCATATGAAATAAAAAAGGCTTATTTCAGGGAGAAGTGCCAAAGGGCTGCAACTAGTTAGGGCCAACTCCCAGAAATTGGGAAACTGGGATCACGTGCATTGTGGGGGGGGAAGAAGGAAAAAGGTGTGTTGGGTAGGGCGAGTAGAGAGAAAACGAACAAGCAAGGGTGAAAAAGAGACAGGGGAAAGAGAAAGCAGTGTGCTGCAATGTCTCTCTTCCCTCCGATCTCTTGCAAGAGAAATGCAATTTTTTCTCTTTTATATGAGGGAAGAGACACAAATTATAAGGTTGTCCTACGAGCCGTCACCTCTGGAGAGCGCAGGGTGCTTTTGGAGAGCCTCAAGGCTCTCGTGCTCTGCTGGCACACAATAAAATAGCCAGTAACCTCGTAAAAATTCCATTCTTTTGCACTGGGGGGATCCAGTCATGTTGCATCCAGGGTGCAGCCCACATTCCCCTGCCCCTGGGTAGTGGAGAAGGAGCCAAGGCTGTTCTTGGTGGTGGTCTGCCTGTGCAACCTCTTGGGTTCAGGGACCCCACAAGCACAGAACCCTGAGCCACCTGAGCTTGCCTGGAGATTCGGTTTTTACCATTTTCCTTGCACTGACTGCAAACTTAGGGCTTCCCATTTATTATTCTTATAAACAGCATCTTACAAATCAAAGCCAATTGCAATAAATTGAAAAGGAACCAAAATGAAAATAACCCTGGATGTGACAGTCCTTGGAAGCTGCCTGAGCCTCTTTGCCCCCATAAAGCCATCATTTAATTTGCTCTTTGGAGGGAGGCTCTGATCTCCCATGGTCTAATGACTGTGTGCAGGGCCACGTGCCTAATTGCTGCTTTTGTCTTCACCGCATTTTATCCTCTTTTCCAAAGCGAACTAGGTTTCTAGAGCAGACAGGAGCAGCTGCCAAATAGAAGGAGGGAAAAAAATAAAAATAAAGTGCAAGTGCTAGAGTCAAAGCCCCACTGGGCTAAATGTAGGAATTAATTCTAAAATTCACACATGTATGTGTGTTCATGTGTCAGGCCTAGAATAGAGAAGAAGGGGGTTGCAGAGTGAGATCCATCATCTGGAAGTTTGTCTGACAAAGTAAGCTTTGAGCTATGCACACCAAAGCCAAGAAAAAAAAATGCCATCTTGTTGCCGTTGGCCATGGCATTGTGCCCTCAGGTCTTTTCCAGACTTTCTCCGGTGTCCCTGGTTTTAAAAGGTAGTTCCCAGGCTGGGTGGTCCCCCTCAGTTCTCCACCCTGGACATCTGCCATGGAGCTGTGCAGATGCCTAACACTTCTTTCTTTCCTTTACTCTCCCGGTTTCTGTTGAACATAGGAAGGCTTGCAGATGTCATTTGCAGAATAGATAAATCCCCATTATATGTTCTAGCCAGAGCCTTCGCAATGATTCTACAGAAATCAATACAATTTTCTGCAGCTTTCCAAGCTGAGCACCAGTCAAATAAAGGAATGTTCTCCCTTCTGATTCCTCCAAAGTGTCAGACTGAAGTCAGAACCGTGTCTCCTTCCCATGTGAATCTATTCGCTCCCAATGTTATGCGCAATGATCAGTTAATAATGTTCCTACTTTCTCAATATGCCATATATGCATGGAGGGGAGATGATGCCAGCACAAAGCCTTTGTTAATGCAACAGAAATGTATTGGCTTTTCTCTTTTCTGAAAGTGCTCTGTGATGTGAGAGCAGGAGTGCAGGAGGGTGCTCAAAGGGGGATGGGGAAGAAGCCATAAACTTTATCAGAGAGATTATAATTGAAATTAAATTGCATATGATGTACCACTATTAGCAATTCCAGGGTGAATGTGAGACAGGCAGAGTGATAGTGCTTATGTGAAATGCCTTGTTTAATCACTTCTCCACATTATTAAAGCCATTTGGAAGCATCATTCCTTGCCATTGGCACAGACTCACCTGACCCAGGAAATGTGTGCTCTGAAGACATCATTCATGGGCCAAAAAGCAAAGAAAATGGGAAGTGCTTTGCTCTTTTCTATGAAGTAAGCCCATCTCTTGCTGGGGGCATGGAGCTTTTCCTGGATTGAAAGCCTCAGTCTATCTGATCGTGGGTCAAGACCTACCAAAAGGGTCATGAAAAGGACTAGGGGAGCATTTTGAAACACATTTTGAAAGATTGGGCTAGCAAGAATTTTAGCCATAGGTAAAGATATAGCTTAAGACATAAGTGTAGAAGCTGCTTTCCCCATGGATGGTCTGCTACAGCAGGCTGCAAAGCCCTCTGTGACAGCTCTGCCCAGGAGAGGGGGACATCCCCTGAGCAGACGGCATGGTCCTAATGGTACCATCACACACCAGCAGGTGTGGTTGGAGTCCATACCTCCAAAACAGGCTGACTGGGGGCTTCAGCCAGCCCTGACAGTCCTCAGTGTCCTACTGTGTCCATGCCACCTTCTAAGTGGTTGAAATGTAACCAGAGATGAAGAAGAGACCAACCTGGGAGTCCGTTGGGGGAATTTAGCAGAGGATCCCCTGTTCTACTGTGCAGTTGTATCCTGCAAGTCCCCTCTTTGGTAACCCATTTGGTCGTGACGCCAGGGTTATTTTCCGTGGTGGCAGTGCCTAACCAAGCAGCTCCTGCCTCCTCTTCCTCACCCCATTCCTCACTCCCAGTCCCATATAAGGCTCTCAGTTGTGCTGGAGGTGCCATTTCTGAGACTGCTTAGCCAAGTGGATGGGGGAACCAGTTGAAGCTTTGAGTTGCCCCTTCTCTCATGTTCTTTCAGGTACTTCTGCCAGCACTAGTGCAGGAGAGGTGTCCCTAAAGGCTCTGCCTTATTATTTTCCAGGACCAGTGGCGGTTTCACCGAAGGAAGTTGTCTGAATACAGAGCAACAGCTTCTCTTTATTGGTTTATTATACAAACGAAGTTCCTTAGGGGCCAAAGGGTTTTCACCGCACTGAACTTGCAGCAATGCAACACTAAAACAATCATTTTGAATCCTGAGAGAATGAACTCTTAAATAATTCAGTCAGGGAGAAAAACGATTCCAGGATGTTTATGAGATGGATGAAGGGATTTTAATTAGTCGTCAAGATTTCATTTAAACTGCATGGCATTCCGGAAGGGGGTATATTAGCTCCTTTGTGAAGTTTTATGCTGTTTCTAGCATGTATCTGATGAACTTGCTTTCACTGCAGGAGTCGCATGCATCTTTTTTTAACTGCCTTAAGAGTCCTCAGGACTAGGACAGGCTGTCGGGCGGTCGCTGGTGTGCAGCGGGCAGTGCTGGGGAAGTGATGCGTGGAGGGAAGCGATGTTTTTCCTCAAAACGGCGGCAGGCTGGTGCTGTCTGGCAGCTGCTCTGGGTAGAGGCTGCAGGAATTTCTTCCTTGCCATAGGTACCGCTTCCAAAGAGGTGGAGAGAAATACCCTCGGGAGCAGCAAAGGACACAGCTGCAGTAGCTACAATGAGCTAAATCAGTGTTTGAGTCAGCCCTGCCCAAGGAAGGCTTCAATTTCCAGGTATTTCAAACCCGGCCCACTTCTACTTTTCATTAATGGATGATAAAGGTAAAGTTGTGCCTGAGTCATCTCATCCACCAGTGCCGGGGATGGCGTATTCCTTTGCTGCCTTCGGACCTGCAGACACCCCGGTTGCTGCGTTGTGAGTCATCCCCCCCAATGCCATTTACTCAGCACATTCTCCCACTCAGGCTGAGTCACTCCCAGCCGCCCGGCTGCGGCGTGTTCCCCACCAGGACGGCACTTGCTCAGCAGGAGTTAACCTGGCACGTGTATTATTTGAGTATAAATCTGGGAATAGCCCCATGTTGCCGAGAGGAGGAAGCTAAAGGCAGGAGTTGGGCTCCTTCTGCTCTCTGAGGAGTTTTTGGAGTAGGTGCACACACCTCCGTCCAGTTCCCCATACCTGGAACACTGCAGCACAGGTTAATGGCCTAACATGACACTCCCGCTGGCTGGAAGGAAAAAAATCACAACCTTTTTCTGTTTAATATTTTTTTTTCTCCATTTTCTGCGGAAAGCCTAAATTTGGACAAAGAGCGGGTATCAAGGACCCTGCCTTTCTGCCAGAGAAACTCCAGCTTCGGGCTGTGCCAGCCACAGGCTCATTCCTGTGCCTGAGCCCATGATTTCCAGCCCCACCGCTGCTGCAGAGCCTGCTACGTGCAGGTGGGATTGCAAAGTCACTAGGCTGTTTTCACACCGCTAAGCTCTTGAGCCTGATCATTTCTTCTGGACACAGCTTCTTTGCTAGGACGGCACCCAGCTTTACTCTGGAGACAACAGAAGGATGGCTAGTGCCTTGTTGCATGGATTAGTCATGCTCATTGCAGGCAAAAAAACCCCTGTGTGCCTCATTTCCAATGCAAAGCTGCCCTGGTTCAGATCCTCACCACTGATTCCTTCTCCTCTACATTCAAGAGCATTCGAGTACCTTGTATTTTCTCTGCAGGGATACACTTATTCACTGTGATCAAATCACCTCTCAATCAGGCTTCTTTTTTTTTTTTTTTTCTTTTTTTTTCTTTTCGATCAGCTAACCAGATTGAGCTCTTTGATTCTCCCACAGTATGGCATTTTCTTTAGGTCTCCAATCACGCCTGGTCCCTGCTTTCAGTCCCTTCTGATTTTTCACCTTCTCTTAAGGACCACAAATGCTGGCACTACCTGAGCTGCCCACGTGGGCAGAGCCAGGGAAGCACATATTTATTGGCTGGGCATTTCTGGCTCTAATGCAGACATGTATTGCCTCCAGCCCTTTCAGCAAGGCTGGTGTTTGATGCTGGTTCATCTTATGAGCTGTCAAATTCCAAGATACAGCCCCCCATAGGTAAGCCTGGCTTCTCCTTTGGTACAGAGCTTTGTTTCCGGGGAGAGATGAGGGCAAGGAAGAGGTATAAAGAGATGGATGAGAACAGGCTTATTGTACGGGAGACTTGTAATCACTGGCCTGTCTTCTCTTCTTTGTTATTCACCAATTTATCAAGCTTTGCACATAAATTTATTGCATGTGGTTTTATATCTCCTTGAACGATGGTGATGAAACGGGAAGAAAGCATCTGGTTGCGGTTCTGCAGTGCTCGACCAGAAACATCCCACCCAAAGGTGATTTCCTCCTGGAAGCTCTTTATTCATCTGCTTCATTAGCACTGGCAAGTCAGGCTTTGTCAGGAAAGGTAATATCTTTTCTCAGTCCAGTTGGGCAGACAAAGTAATTTTCGGGCTCGGTGCTCATCTTTTAACCAGTACTAAGCCAAAGGCCTTGCAGAAATCAAAATCTACTGTATCAGAGCAGGTATTTTTATCAACCGTAAGTGTGAGACTGAAAATCCACTTGACCAGGGACAGCCTCAATCAATCAATGGCAAGACATTCCCAGCCTTTAATTCCCAATTAACTGAATCCCATGATGAACTTTCCCATTATTTTGCTTTTGACCGGCACCTGTTTAGCGAATGTGTTGTGGTCTGGGACATCCTGTTTGTCTTCTCTGCACAATGCTCTACCGAGTTCTGCAAGTTCCCCCTTATGAAGAGTTTCTCACTCATTAGTATGTAATATCAGCCTGCTGGAGAATTGCTTGACCAGCTTTTTTAAGACTCCTGAATAAAAATTATCTCGGATTATCGATTTGAAATTATATAAGTATAGTTTTGTTCCTATCAGGTGTTGCTTAACAACATCCTTAGTTACTAAGGGACTGAAAAGTATTTTATTTCTCTCATGTCACACAAGCATATTTTTCTGCTCCTTCACAAATATAAAAAATAAATATTGTTGGAGATCTTGTCAAGACTGCTAGTATCTGTTCCTCGGAGATGTACAGAGGAATGAAACCCCATCAAAGGACGAGTCTGGAAATAACCCAGTTAATGTTCTAAGGGAAAAAAAAATGACCAGTGTTTTTGTGAGAGAGGAAGCTATTTCTTAAATGACTTTAAAAGAAGAACCAAAGGCAACCTCTGACTCTTGTTCTGGAAATAATACAATTACACAGAGCACATTAAAGCCCCAAGTGATCATTTATAGCACATGATGTGAGAAACCGAAGCCTCCAGGAAAAGCTAAATGAAAAGGAAGAAGGAAAGAGAAGTGATGGAGTAACTATCCTACTGTTCACTCATTTCTGTTGGAGGACGTTGACATCTCAGACACCCACCCAGCTGCCCTCCCTCCCCAGCACGCAGCTGAAGTGGTGGAAGGGGTGAGTGTTCCTCATACCCAAGGCTGCCAAAATAATTCCTGTGCCCTGGATTACTTCATCCCTGAAACACCTTTCAGCAGAAAAGTGGATTGAAATATGAATCTGAGTTTCTGCAGGCACCTCAGAGGTTTCCTCGCTTCCTCCCTTGCTGACTAGAGTCAGATTTAAGGGTTAAGGGTGTGAGTACAGCGACTCTCCTGGCGCTCCTGGACATCTCAGTGTCTCTTGGTGGAAGTGCTTTGCTGAGAGTCAGCAGAACTGTGCGAATGGGAACTTGGACCCCTGTGCTATAGTGGATATGCAGCTAATTTACTGGAAAAAACTTACTATCTTTCTATTGACGGGTCTTCACGGTCAACAAAAGAGAAACTTGCAGGAGAAAGCATAAATACATTGTTCCTGCCTTGCCCTTCCACTGCTTTTCTTTCCCCTCTGCCCCCTTGTTGACTTCCCATCCCCATGTCCTCCCCAGCGAAGGCTCACCCTCCTCTACCTCCACACCTCTCCATCCTGAGCCAACGCTTCTGTAGCAAGCCCTTGCCTCGAAGCCCAGTTCAAAGGTGGAGGGATGAGGGATTTGAGAAGCGGGATGGGAGGCAGTGGGGAGCAGAGGTCCGTGCACAGACCCTGGGTTCAGGTACATCGAGTGAGGGTGGGGGGTGAGCGCCGTCCAGGCTGTAAGGAAGGGAGTGGAGCAGATAACGCTGCTCCTTCCTAATAACAAATACACATATGGACATAGGAATAAAACAGCTCCAAAATAAAATGGAATTTTGCCCAAAGAAATGCCTTGTGAAATTTGGGGGCAGGATAGCTCAGGTGCCCCAGGCCAGCTCTGCAAGTTTAGACTGATTTCCAGGCTTGAGGAAAAAATGACTTTCCTCTTCCTGTGAGCTACCTGCAAAGGTAGTTACGGGAAGCAAAGTGCTCTTTAGAAACCCTGGGCAGTGGGCACAGGCATGGCTGAACCCTGCCAGCCTGGAGCTGGGAGCCCCAAGCCTCAAGTACCTCTCTGCCATCGCTGTCTTTCTTGTAAGGCTGCTCTGACATGTCAGACTGCAGCACTGAGAACAGGCAATAAAATGAAATCTGTGCTGCTTCCATTCATGAATCTCCATGGTCCCATCAAAAACCAATAAGGGATGGTGCTGGAAATCCAATACTGTTTGAAACAGGCGGGGTTGTAATTTGTGCTTGCAGTTTAGTTTGAAATCTTTACTTTTCCGGGCTTAGAAAATCGAGAAGCAACTTGAAAAGACACCAAGAGTCGATTATAATTTCAAAAATATTGTGACTTGAATCAGTCACCTCAATTTGATGGAGAGGGTGGAGAGGGGAAGGATGAATCCTGATTTCTCAGTCTGGAGGGGGAAGGGCCCTTCTGTGTTTAAGAAAACCAAAATGAGACAAGAAGGATGTTGCATCTTTGCCAGATGCGAAGCTCAGCCAATCTCCGGGTGAACTGCATACATACATAATCCTCATTCCATATTCCACAAACAACTTCCACTCCGCTTCCAGACAGCCGCCCACCAGCCATTGAGCATGATGATGTTCCTCGCATGACAACCATGAACTTCGGCAGCTCAGACGCCATGGAGCGCAAACCAAAAAGGCAACTGTCCCATCTGCCATCACCTTCCTCCCGTGGCTTCGTCTGAGGCACAGCGAGGTCAGAAAATCACTGGAAAGTTGGGGCACAGGTCGGGAGCCAGGGCAACACGGGTTTTTCCCATGCCACATTTTGAGATTGGGAGGGTGCTGCTGTAGAATTAGAGTATCTGGCAGAAAATGGAAATATTTCAGCAAAACCTCTGACAGTTTTGGGTCAGGAATGCTTCCTTCGTGCCACATGGCTTCAATAGAGGTTGCCTAAAATAGACACATTGAGTTCAGCTGCCCAAACCTGTGTGGCTATTGCTGTCTGAGGTACCTCGAACTATCTGTAGGGTCCCTGGGCCTGGAAAATACAATATAGGACCAGTGGAAATATTACACCCTTCTGAAGAGACAGCCAAAGGCTGAGGAGTATCTTGTTGCATCTAACATGGAGCTAGACACCTCCATTTAGGCAGCCACGACAAGTTCGCGTGGTTGGTGAGCTGCCTCACTCCTCTTGCTCCATTCACTGCCTCCCTGCAGCTGAAGGTGGGACACCAACCCCATGTGCTGACAGACGTGCAGGCACCTCGCACCAGCTTCCAGCGTTGAACCTGGGACGAACGCACCCTCTGAAGTAGGCTGCCAGAGAAAAGAACTCACCAGGAGTTTACAGGAGAAATAAAGGGACAAAAATCCCTGGGCTTGTGTTTGGCAGCCGAGACGAGGAGGATGACTCAGCCCTCCCGGCTTTCAAGTGCCTGAATTTGTGACATGAGCAAATGCAGCAAAACACGATGGGATGCAGGTCCTGTTCCTGAGTGCACTTCTCATATTTATTCCAGTACGTGGAGGCAACTCTGAATGCTGCAGAGCTGCTGAAAGCTGTGCTGCTGAATGTGCCGTGAAAGCGAGGGTGGGTTTTGCAGTGGAATAAATAGTACTCCAACAGCAGTTTCTCATCAGGGCTGTCATAGGTCTTTGCCAGCCTAATTGGGATGGGGGGTACTTTCCTCCACTGATGTATCGTTTGAGCGGTGGTGGTGGTCTGGCAGCTGGGGGGGGGTGCTAGAAATAATGCAAATTAACAAGGTGCAAATGAGAAAAGTGTTGTCCTGGCAGAACTGAACCTGAAATTGAGGTCTGGAGCAAAGGGTTGAGGTCCTCTCTGCTTGGAGAACAGATAGTGCTCTTCACTTGATGAGCCCTAAGCATTTGACAATGCTACTCCTCACTGCAAGAAAACCCCTGTTGCCTCATCTTCTCCCCTAAATCAGTCATCTGCAGGTGAAAGAAGCTGAAAAGACATCCTGTTTAGCAAACTAAGACATCTTCTCACCAAACATACTTGTCCTCCTAAACCAAGGCCCCACTCTGCACAACGCAAGGCTGCAGCCCCAATACAGAAATGCTTGTCTCTCCCTACCTCATCCACCTCACTATGGGAGAGATCATGTTGTGGCCATGATGAGAGGTCAAAGCAGATAGAGGAAGCTGATAAAAGAGACCATACTCCAAATTAGGCAGATGAAGGCTGGGAAGAAGAAACTGTTTTCCTGCCTCCCATAAGGAGGAGGGTCTCAGCAAATGGGAGGACTTGTTCAATGCCTTGGCCAAGTCATTATCTCATTATACCTCTACATTTGTGAAAGGAACCCACTGAGCTGTGACCTTTCCAGCCCCTGCTTGATTCTCCAGAGATTTCCATCCTCTTGGGAAATCAGCAACAACAAAAAGAAACTTGTGCTTTCCGGTGCCCGTGAGCTCCCTGGAAAATGAACATGGCTGCAAAGGGAAACAAAGGAGGGTTGAGAGGACCTGGCAGGGAGAAGGAAGCAAAGCTTATCAGATACGGCTGTGAGGAGCAATTGGGAATTGGGGTCATGCTGGCCAGAAGCAAAAGGAGGAAATGATAAACATTTCAAGCATGGATAGACTTGCCCATACTGAGCAGCCAAGTTACAACCGTGTGCTTAGGTGGTACTCAGGATTTGCACCTTATCAAGAAGTTCAAAGACCAACCACCACAAGGCTGAGCTCCTGCCTACAGGTCTTACCTGAACGGGGTAGCAACTCAGCAGTTATGGATTGTGGGGAGAAAAAGCTTCTTCTGGTTTCCAGGAATTTCCTTGTCCCTAACGCTCTGCATCCCAGGAGCCTCAAACACCAGGTGAACCATGGTGTGAAACACCAGTTCATCCAGGGATAAACAAGCATGACCCCTTCTCCAAAGCTCTCTGGGGAAAAGCTCACTGGGTTGCCCTCTGGGTTGTCTCTCTGCTCATGGTGCTATGTCCCTGAGGTCTTCAAAGGTGTCTTCATCCCTCCCCAGCAGTTTCATGGACTTTGTTCCAGTTCTTGTGACTGGAACAAATACCCTGGTTCCTTTTGGCAAAGCTGTGCATTGGTCTGAGAAATGCTGGCTGTAGCTGTGCAACTGGAATAACAAGGGCCCTGAGAATGAGTAATAAGGAATTAGATGCTAGATTAGCAAAGAACATGACTGTAGACCGTCAAAGGAATAACACAGGTCTCTGAAAGACTCTGTGCTATTGTGTGGAGAAGGATGTGGACGCCGGGAAATGTCCAAATGTAGCTTTTAAGGAGGATTAACATGAATTCAATGTAAGCCTTATTGCTTGTGCATTTGATATATAGATTATTAAGCAGACACGTGACAGAAGATAATGAGCATGATACCATATCTGAGGGACAGGCTTAATGTACACAAAGGGAACATGCAGGTTGCATTTCTGTTCTTGGATAGCTTACACTGCCCTGCTGTTATCAGCTGGTGGCAGAAGAAGGTTACACTTGCTATTTGCTACCTAACAGGGAAACCCAACCGAGGGATCTACTGCTGGTCCTGGCTGTATGTCTGGCATGCTTGGAGTGAACTGGGCAGCGGTGGGTTAGATACAGAGTGATCCATGGTCTTCCAGTGTGAGATCAACTCACCTTATGCCCTTCCAAGGCCCGTATGAACACAAGAGAGATCTCCCTTTCATGCCAGCTCCTATGGGTCTCCAATTTCACACTATGCCTGTGGACTTAAATACAAGTAAAACTCAATTTGGCCACTGAATTTTGCTGGGTTTTCCACTGTAAGGGGAAAATAAATTGTTGGGTTTTCGGAACAGCAACCTTCAGATTGGACCAGATCTGCACAGCATCTCTCCATGTCTTGGCTGTGAGCAGATTCTCAGGCTGGACATTTAGTTCAGGATGAAGCAGCATTTGCATCTCTAGCATTCCATATCCATGGCTGGGAATCTGTGTAAACTTTGTGACAAATCCCAATCCCGATTACCTTTTTCACTCAATTCTAATGCCAGTATTTTCCACTAATTCCCCCTAAATTAAAAAAAAAATGCTCGTAGTGACTTTCAGCACTGATCTAAACCTGGGCAAAAAATCAGGGGATGCACGTCAGCTCTTGTTTATTGAGATCTGAGCAAGAGTCCTTTGTGTCTTGGAGTGGGCAGAAGAAATAAAGCAAAGGCAATAAATATTTGTTCTTTGCCTGCAAAGGAATTTCCCTGTAAGCCTCACCAGCCTCCAAAAATATCTTGACATGTTATTTTCTCCTTTCTCCTATTGATTTTTGAAGCTGTCACTGTGACAGACAGTGGAAAGTGCTCTGCAAACACCCTTCTCAACAGGGAAAGCTTTCAGCTGCCTTTTAATTTTTTGTTTAATTTTTGTTTTCATACTTTCACTGTCTTTTCAGTACCAGTTCTTCATTTCAGGAGGGGGATCATTTGCTTCAAGCCTGACTAAGTCACTGACTATCTGATTTTCTCATTATTGTGTGTTTCATAATTCCTCCCTCATATTACTCTGGAAGCAGTTTTCGATCTGAGGATTAGGTGCTGAAAGCTAATAATGGGCTGGTTAAAAATTAATTGTTCTCCTTTGCAAGAAAAATAAATAAATGAATAAAGATTAGCAGCTGTGCCGCTAAACCACACAAAATAGTAGTGTCTCTCTGAAAGCCTGCCTGGCGAGATAGATGTTTTTATGAGCTGTTCAAGTGGTCTGTGGACATAATTCCTCAGGTGGATTTGCTACATGCCTCTGTCTTCACACAATAAACAGAGTGCGTTTCCTGCACGTTAGTTAGCCATCTGAAATTGGTTGAATATATTTATGAACCTATTTCAGATGCCTGAATTTCAGTTCAGGCACCACTGGCAGAGTGATGCTTGTTTTTATCTTTTGGCACTGAAAAGCTGCTTGATGCCTCTAAGTCCGGATGACAGATATTACAAAGAGTTTCAGAGATGGTTCAGATCTGGGATGTTTCACTTCATCCCCAGGAGATATCTCCTCTGGAATGACAGACTTTGGGTAGGAGACGTGGGGAGCAGGGCGGAGAGGAGGGATGAGGCTGGGTGGTGGGGCTCGGCAGTATGGCACGGTGCAGAATTCTTGTCAAGGGACTGCTCCTTGTGTAGCAGACTGTACCTGCTGAGTGGATCTGGATAAATTCATGTGAATAGAATGAATGAATATCAGAGATGTCTTGGATGCCCTGGCTAACAGCTTGTGTGTGGACTTGATCCAATGTCTGCTACCAAATGAGCTGGTTTTCATTCTGGGGATTGTCAGAGTCTCAGTTTATCAAATTAGCAGCTTTTCTCCTTTTATTAAGACATAGCAGTCAACCATTTGCCCCTTCTTAATCAGCCCATGTAAAAAATACGGTAGGTCCATTTAATCCACATTCATGTGATTAGTCTGGTAACATCCTAATTCAGCCTTGGCTGATGACTATTCCCCTGCCCCAGTCTGAGCCCTTCTCCTCCTAGAGAAGGAACCAAAGGGCAGAGGGCAATGGCATGGGGAGAGGAGATAGTCTGCAATTTTCTTTTCTACTCCCCCAAAATATTGCAGTGTTGGCTGCTGTGTTGTGGGAACTGAAGGTGTGTCAAGGTGGATGTGGCAGGACCAGGACAGCATCTCTTAGTGAGGTCTTTCCTGGCTATAAGGTGCCCATGGACATTCCTGTGGGATCCAAACCTCAAACCGAGGATTTATTTTAGCATCTCCCTCTCCTCTTTCCTGCAAAGCCAAGCTGAATATGACTTATTTCTACAAGCACAATAAAGGGAAAATATGAAGGACTGAAAAAAAATAATAATTTTGGAAATGTCAAATTATTTTAACAGTTTTTGATTGATGTGAAAGATCTCAGCATTGTCAAAATGGAAATGTCTCTTTTGTGTTTGTTGCAAGACCATGAAGTGCTGTTTCACTTCTGCTCAAGTGAGTAAGAAGAAGGAAATGACAGTTACAGAAAGGGTACTAAAAATGAGAAATGGCTTATTCCATGTGATTCGGAAATCCCATAGAGTATAAGAGGAAATGCAATGAGGGGTTAAAAGTGTTGTGTAATTGTAGGAGCCCCTTTGGCTCCTGCACCTTTTTGCAGATTGGTCAAAGTGGCCTCTAAATCAGCAGATACCCAACTTGCTTTACCTCCCACAAATATGCAGGACGGGCAAGTTTCAGGAATTGTACTTCTGGCTTTTCTGAAGCTCACTGAGTATTTGCAGAGCAGAGTAAAGGGATCTTCCAGGAATTAATGACACGATCATCTGCCGAGATTTTCTGGGTGGGTTTCTTGCAGCAGGCACTGTTGTGGAGCTCAGAAGCGGCGGCAGCAAGACCGTAAGGAGAGCAAGCTGCCCTCCCGGGGGCCGTGCCTGCCTCTGAGAGCGGCTTTGCAATGTAATTACCAACAAATTGCAGTGCGCTGTCTCGGGCAGCGTGGATGTGATGTCCTGGTTCCAACCCACATGCTCAGTCCTGGTCTCAGCCCAAGAGAGGCCCTTGGAGGGTTGGAGAGGGGAACCAGGAAAAATGTTGTTGCCAGCAGAAATGTCTATTGCTTGCAAATAAAACCAGGCAGATGGCCTGCTGAATTTCAGTCCTTAATTAAAAGTGCTTTATTCTCTAAGCTAATTATAGAATAATTCCTGCTGTGGGAGGGGCTCCTTTGGCATGGAGAGGGTGGTGATGAACATCTCAGTCCGCCTCCTTGTCAGCAGGCTCAGCCCTTCATTCTGCTGCCTTAGGGATAAAGATACCCCTGGCTGTTAGCTCTGAAGTGGACCCTGTGAAGAGCACAGGGAAGAATAAAAGAAAGGAGCAAGAAGTCTCAGACAGCCCTGGCATGACGAAATAGGATCTCATTGCCATGTCTGTCACAGCATGAATAACCTAGGGAGCTCCCACCTGAAGATAGACGCCAAACTGGGTTGTCACTATTAGTGAAAGCTCTGCTAAAGCAGATACATTTCTTCCAAGTGACAAAAAAAATGTTTTTGGGTAACGTTTGACATGATTAGGAGAGGTTTCAGCTAGCGTTGTGATCCTTTTCTTCAGAATTTGCAGTTTAAACTAACTTCAGCCTTCCCACGTCGCATGAACCTGGAAGCGCAACCTTACCGCACGTCCCTATGCTCCTTCCATGAGCCCCCATGTGTATGCTACATTGTGGAGAAAAGCTCCAAACACAGATGGTAAGTTACATGAAAAAGGACCATTTGTGCACGATATGAAAGTTTAACAGCTTGAGCAACACCAAGCCCTTGCAGACACCGTGATCCTGGGGTGGCGTTGCTGTCCCAGCAAGTCTCACCCCAATGAAACAGCCTGTGCTGGTGCAAAGTGTCTCCTATCTCCCAAAGTCATCATCCATCACTTTGATGGCTCCGCTAAGTGGCAAAAGATCCAGCATATTTGTGCCCTCCTTCCTCATCTGTCTCCCGTGACCCTTCCTAAATTGGAAGGCAGCGAGGTTCACCCTGTCCACCTCCCATCCTTTGCTGAACACTAATTCTCCCAGACAGCCTTCGTGATTTCCCCAGCTCCTCGGGTTTATTGTCCCATCTCCAGCCCTACCTTGCAATTAGAGAAAGAGAAAAAACTGATGCCTACAATGCTGTGCTCGACCCCTTGTGAGAGGCTTGGGCTGGCCTTGCCTCATCAGGGCAGAAGTCGGTCTTATCGGTGAGCATCGGCAGGGCTCTTGTATTTCAGACAGGGCTCAGGGAATGGAAATGCTGCTGATCTCTATCTGCCTGGCATTTCTCACTCTCTTTCTCCATCAAAATCAATGTGAGGGATCTTTTTCAGCCCCTCTCCAGGTTAAGGGAGGGGTGGTGTGTGTGTGGAAGGATGGAAAAATACTCAGCAGATGAGAAACTTTTCATGCAATTTTTCCTGCCTGCAGCTTCTATATATAGGTTTAATTAGAACATGAAAGGCACCTCAGGATTATGCTGTGAGATTTGTTTCCTTAGCCCTGTAACTAATGCCCTGTGGTTTCAATAATGCTGCCTTCACTTCGTTAGCCTCCAAGCAAATATCTACCTATGGAAGCTGTAGAATTGCTATCCTGGGTCAGCACACCACGTGAGCTCAGGGAAGTCAGAGGCTCTGCCTTAAATGCTCTCTAATTATCTGTAGCCGAGGTTACGGAGGAAGTGGTTTGGCACCTGTGAATTGGATTCTTGGGAGAGAACCCCTTGAAATGAATTTTCTTCGCCTGAGACTGGAAAGTTTTGTCTCTTGCTCCCCACAGCCCTTTGCGGTGGAGGCAGATTAACTCTTTCTCGTTTACCTGGAAAAAAACCAAGCCATTTCTGATGGGGATGTTGAAGTAGCCAGCTTCGTTCTGTCTGCCAGACTACCTTGGTTTGCCCCTTTTTATCAGAATTATCCTGGAAAAGGGCTGTGGCCATGTGGCTTGTAGCTGCAATTTGGAGGAGAGCTATTCATGCTGGCCCAGGTGGGTTTCTGGCTTGCAGGATACTTGCTGGGGGTCCTGGAGACCCGAAGGTGGATGCTTCTGAGTGGAATGACCAATTGCTAAAGCATTTTATAGGTGCTAAATATCAACGATGCTTTCTGTCCTATGACTCTCTGTCATTGTGCTGAGGCTGGAGAGCGTGGTGCCTGCAGGAGGGGCTGGGACACGGCCAGGAGCTGAGCTCCCTCCTGAGACACAGACCACATAGACCGAGCTGGTCACCATGAAACAGGGTGGCCTCTCCAGTTCTGCCTTGGGAATTCTTCTTATTACCTGCTCCAGCATCATGGTTGTAGCTGGATATTAGACCTAAAACTAAGACAGGGTTTATGAACCACAGCCATGTGACTATATGGGACGCCTGAGGAAGACAAACACAGTTTTCAATGTCCGAGAAAGCCTTCAGAGAACTTAGGTGTTTGAATTTAAAACTGAATTATATGTTTCCCCCCCCCTTTTTGTTTTCCAGCTGCAAATGGATCAAAATAGCAAGCCTTTCTGCAGGGCACTTTTATGAGGCATAGGCTGGTGTTGCACATATTACCAAGGAACCTTAAAAGTCTCAAGGATAGCTTTCTACCCAAAGCTTTTCTCAATTACTGTCATCAAAACAGAAAGCAGTACAGGAGAAAGGCAGAAGGTACATCTGGGGCTGCTCTCTCCATCGTGGAGATGCACTTAGAAAAGCTTTTTGTGGAGCAGACGAGCTCACACCTGCATTTCTTTTATTCCCCACCATTTTCTAAATATGGAAGTTAGCTGACAAAACTGCTGCTGCAGCTTTTTCTTCTCTCTCCTAGGATTATTATTTTTTTTTATTGTCATTATTATTAAGGGCACAACAAGATTTATTGTCTGTAAAACAAGCCATGTTATTGTCAAGACAGATTTAAAGGGCTGGATTAGGAAGAGGCATTAAAATACATTTTGTATGAAAATGAAATATCATGAGCAGTTTCTTGGCAGACCTAATGTCTTTCAGGGCTGTTCTTTGGGAATAGCAATTCCAGGCAGGGACTCTGGAAAAAGTACAGTGCAGTGCTATAATGAGAGGCTGTATCAGGATGGATATGCATGAGCCGGGCAGATTAATATTTAATGAACAGTGAAGTCTGCTATCCCCTAATCATTGAGTGCCTGGGATTTGCAAAGTGGCTAATTTTAAAGTATTTTGTATGGAATTATTCATGCATTAAAAAGTACATGACTCTCTAGCAGTCTAAGTCACTGAAATGGAATTAAACTCAATGAAATTTAGTCATCAAAATGTCGGGCGTCGGGTCAAGCCGAGACAACGGCAATGGGACGAGGGTGTTGCCCATCTTAAAGGCCTCGATGGAGCTGGAGAAGACAGGCTTTGGGCACAGAGCCTTCCCGCAGGGCAGGGATGGCTCATCTCAATGGATTTCTTGGGAACCCAGAGCAGAACAGAACCCTTGTTGGGCTTTTCAAAGCAAGGAGGAGCCAGCAGCAGGTAACGGGGCCAGCGAGAGCAGGAAAATCACTTAGATGGATGAAAACATAGCACAAGGGTACTGGTACTGGGGCAGGAATAGGGCTGGGTCAAAACCAGTGGCCTCACTTGAGTGACAGCTCTGACACCACTGTCATCATCTTTATTTTTGATTGTTTTTTGCCTAGAATGCTTACTTAAAACGTACTTGTTGATCTGGAGTTTAATAAGACTTTACTTTGGCTTGACCAAGTGTTTTTTGGACCTCAGCTCAGACAATTCTTCTGGCACGTCTTCTAGTCTTTTCCCCACCGGTTTCTGATAAAAGAAGAATGTTCCAAAGAAAATGTCATTTTTGCTTGGAAAATGATTTTTTAATTGGGGAGTGGGGAGGAAAGATTTTGTTCCCTGGCATCTTTAAAAGGTTTCCACTCTTTCTCTGTTAGAAAATAGTTTGTGGAAGTTAATGCACCTTCTTGAAAGTCATTGTTTGACCAAAGCTTGTGTTTTGTGCAAAAAGCGCGAGGCAGAGGAGAATGATTCTTCCTCGCTGCACAATCTATGAATGCAATAAGATATTTGCCTTAATGAAAGAAGATAAAAGAAACCAAATAAAAAGTATTTACAGCTATTTGAATGCTACTAATTATGCCAGAGTGCTGCAGGAGAAGAGGGAGAGAAAAATATGGCAATAAATATATGGGAAGGGCAGAGAAGGGAAGGGCAGAATAGGTTGAAGATTCATTTTCTTCTTGTGTGCCTGCGCGGTTCCTCATATAAAGTATCTGTGTTATCAGCACAAACAATAATGATGATACCGCCTCATTAGGAAGATACAGTAGGTAAACACTGCTGCCAGGAATGAGCAAGTCACACCTACAGTCTTAGCTGTGACCCTTGAAGCACAATGACTTTCGTTAATAACGAAGGAGGAAAACAAAGCGTGCGTGCATGTGTATCTGCAGCCTCTGGATTTGCATGGAAGCAGTTGGAGCATTTTATTTGGGTTTTTTTTTTAGAACAAAATGTTGACTCAGAAATCAATTTATCCTTTCTCTGGATAAATTAAAACAAAAGGTGAGCCTGAAAATGAGGAGAAAAAATTTCACCTCAGCTTGAGAAAAATGCTTTAATCAACCCAAAGTAAGCAGTTTTCTTTTTCTTTTCTTTTTTTTTTTCTTTTTCTTTTTCTTCTTCCTTTTTTTTTTTTTTTTTTTTTTTGTTGTGGACAGAACAAGGATTTGGCACTGGATCTGCCCAAAGGTTATTTATTCTTTCCTCATCTTTTTTATTTAATCCCTGAAAAGAAAGATCCATTATATTCACAGCAATTATTCTAAGTACAGCTAGAGAAAGCCATGTTAAGTCCCAATTTGAATATTAAACATAATTAAAAGGCTTTTCTACATTGTGAATTGTTCTCTTATCTGACTGCCCATAAATATCAACGTATTAACAGTCACAATTTGTTTCTGATGTAGGAAATAGCCTTTCCTCCTCCCATTGCCTTTTTTAAGCTGTGGGGAAACAAACACAGCAGGTCATGCCCGTACGACCATGCAAAAAAGTTCCCAATAAAATTTTGCTTCAGTTTCAATAGAAAAGCCAATCCTTTCTTGCCAGCTGATTATTTCTGCTCTTGAATATACTCTTTAAACCAAGAAAATGTTATCTAGAGGCAGAAACAGGCAGGGGTATATTTTAAAAGTCTTTAATTTATTAAACTACAAGCCAGAAGAAAATTGGAGAAATTAATAACTCAGAGTGTGATTAATATGAAGCGTTTTTTTATTATTATTTTATTTTGATAGCTGGAGAGATGTAGAAGCAGAAACTTGATGCTTTGTAATGACATGAAGAAAAGGTTAAAGCGAGTGTTTGTTCATCACCAGATTCTCAAGTCCTTGTGTTTGACCAAAGCTTTTGAAAATGCCGACAACCCTCTCATCAAGGGTCTCCACCTCTGAGGACTCTTGCTGCCTGTGATTAATTTCTGTGGACTTTGTGAATCATTATCAGGCTAATAGTCTTCAGTTACTTATTTCTTTGATTTGATTTAAAGCATGTCTCTGGCTCTGGGTGAGTGCACGAAGGGATGGAACCACCACATGCACATTGAACTGTTGCAACTTGGTGAATTTCTTGGGAAAGCTGCCTCAAGAAGCTAAACACACGCATGAACAGTGGAAATAAAAGTATTAAAGACCAAAAGTTACAGACCAAAAAAAGGAAAAGAGGAAAGAAAAATAATGAAAGAACATGCGATTTTTCACTCCCTTGGCCAGACCAAAAGATGATTTAGGGACAATTGAAAATCAATGTCCTTGGGGAAAAATGGGGCAAAATACACAAGTGTTAGACCTTAGCGTTGCTGTGAACCAGGCAGGGGACTGTGAAACCTGCACTTTTTTGTTGTGTGCGACATTTCTGAACTTGATGGGTACACAAAAGGCAGTTTTCCTCTGCTTTTCCAAAGGAGTTTCTTCTTAATTTACACAACTGGCTAGAAGTCTGCCACAGGCTCCATTTTTCAGCTGAAAATAAGGATTTAAAGAAACTAGAGTGTGTCCCTGAATGGACTGATTTTGTCAAGAAATAGATTGAAGTGGGAATTAAAGCCTTTTCTTCTGCTTTTGTAAAATTCAGGTGGAGAACCAAATGGCTGTCGCTGGAATGGACCCAGCTGACCACGTTGAAGTGAAGCATTTCAAGGTTTGTCAATACCCGTCACACTTTGCAGAGGCTTTGTTTAGTGAGAAATTTCAACTTGTCCTCAGTACCGGAAGATTACAAAATGTATTACTGGACGTGCAAGACGGAGAGCATCAGAAAACACAGCAGCCAGAGCTCTGATGGCTGTTGCTGGGTGCCAGACGGCCACACCTGAGGGTCCATTCCAACAAGATGCTGTCCTTGTCCCCGCTTTCTTCTGCATCCATAGTGCTTTCTCTCTTATGCCTGTATCCATGTACTCATGGCCCTGGACTTGTTACTACTGGAAAAAGGTGGAAACCCATTTGTGGATCTGTTGGGAACCTGGCTGAGCACAGCTCTATAAAACCATCCTGGGTGAAAATGAGCCCGAGGGGTGTATTGCTGTTGGGAACCCTTTGTTCCTCTGTCTTGTCCAACAATGCTGCCTGCATTGGTCCCTGTGCTGCCCTGGAGAAAGGCAGGAGGGAGGCACAGCTCTTGCATGGCTGTGGAGGTCCAGCACAGGGCAGCTGGAAATCAAGGGAGGTTGGAGTTGCGGTGGGAAGAGGCATGGTGAGGCGGTGGCTCCAGCAATGCAGAAACTCCTCCTCTGGCATCTCTGTGCGGCCGGCACAGCCCAGCTGCCCTCCTTTCCCACCTGCCGGAGCTTGTCCCCAAGAAGACATTTGGTTCTGCAGTGTCTCGGTGCTGCTGTTAGCCTGGCAGCAACAACAAAATCACCGGGTTAATTAAACACACAAGAACATAATTGCAATTAAACCCAAACAAACTGCTGAATCAGAATAGCAAATTGCCCGGAGACTGGGGGAAAGGCTGGTTTGCTTATTCTTTTTTTTATCATAAGGGCTGATGAGGCACAGAGCGGCCAAGCAAACGCTGCAACATGAGACGCGCCACTGGCAAGAACGTTTAGCCTGCTGAATAAAAGATAAAGATAAAGCCCGGGCTGGGAACAGCCTGGCTGCTTGAGTCAATTTAGGTTGGTTTCACTCTCAGGAAATCCCAGGAGTCTGTATTCAGCAAACATCTTCGCAACCTGGAAACCCTCCCCAGCCCCACCAGTCCACTCCACTCTCAGCTCCCTATTCCAGTGCTGCAAACCCACAGCGGAGCAATACGACAGCCAAAGCACCCCCTTGGCCCTCACTACAATCCACGCCAAGGATGCCTTCCAAAGAATCTGCAATGAGGACGTGTGATTTGCTCTGCAGCATGCCTGACCTTCAAGGAAAAAGTCAAGGACACATCAGGGACCACCTGGAAATGAACCCACGGGGCATGACTGCTGCTGCAGTCATGGCTGGCCAGCAGTGCCCCACAGGGTACACGGAGGAAGTTTTTGCACCTTCCCACCTCCACTACACAATTTCTGCAATACTTCTTTGCAGCAAACCCATCTATCACGCTCGCTCCAGGGTTGGTTTCTGTCGAGCTGCTTCAGTGTATCCCACTAAAGGCATAAAGTTGAGAAGCCAGTGAATTATAAGGTCCCCGATAGTAGGACTCAGCAAGCGGGCTGCTGTTAATCTTCCCTTCGCTACTCAGTTTTTGTTCGGCTTGTAATAAATCCCTGCGCCCTTTGCTGTTGAAACTGCAGCCTTGCTACCGAAAAAGGAGGAAAAAAAAAGCCAGAGATTACCATGTGCAGAAATAAAATACGGGATTCATGTCTTGGCCTGGCCAATACTTTTGCTTATCGAGGTCTGAGCCTCAGTGTGATCACCTGGTGTTAAATGCAGTGCTACCGTAACTCATGCTGGTCTGCAACAGATTGGAAAAGCTGTCGGATTAATGCAGGAAATGGAGCACACGGAGCTGTGTGATTTCTTATAGCAGGGCTGAATGGGCAGTTGGAGACACGATGTGATGTTGCTTCCAAATCTGGAGTAATAGCTGGCTGGGAATCTGTTGATGAAAGTCTTTTCCCCAAATGCCACCTCTGTGGATTTACAGCTACTCGTGGGAAAAGGTCATATTTATAATAAAAGCTGCGAAAAAAGAAATTCTGAGACTATCGAATATTTGCTTTGATATGATCAATATTATTTCCATTTTCATTCAAAATTACTTTCAATCTGGGAATTTATATAAAGCAGAATATAAAAATATTAAAAAATAATGACGAAGGAACACAGCACTTGATAGCACTCAAATTTCTGCACTTTCAAGCAGGTTCCTCATTTGTGAAAAATTCTGGGCTTTTGACTATTCACCTCCAGCTGAAGCATGAAAAAAAAAAAGAAAATTCAGAGAAAAATTGCTTGAGGGTTTTGTGAATGTCTGCTGTATAGAAGAAAAGGGGCAGCTCTTCTGATGGTGGGAAAAAGCTCCATCTTGGTGACAGTTGCAACCATCCCAGCATCCCTCCCTGTTCCCCGGTCCTTCTGCTCGCAAGCTGCTGAGTTTCATTTCCTCTGGCTCAACAAATCCCTAATCCCAGAGCCGATTTCATGGTCAGGGGTTTACTTAATATCTAGCCCTGATTCCTGGTGACAACAAGATAGCTTTATATTACTTGTCAGGCTAGGGAGCGTTGAAGAGGGTGCAAATTTATATTAGCTTCCAGGCAGGAGCTGTGTAAGATTGCTTTTGTGTCGCTGAGAATTGCATCTCTGCAGAGCCGTCGCTGGGGCAGCGCTCCCGCCTGATGCGTTAGAATAATGCAGTCTTTCACGGTGAGACCATAAATGTTGTGACAAAGGTGGAGTACGTTCAGAGGGATAATATCTTTTATTGGAACAACAGATATAGTTAGAAAATGGAAAAGCTTTTGGCACATACCTCTCTTCTTCAGGTCTATAAATGTTATATGGCTTTTTACAGCCGCACAAGCAACCGTGTTCCTGGCTATGAGGCCGCAGAGGATGCTCCCTGCAGGAATGAAAGTTAAGGGAGAAAAATTAATGCCAAGCCATCGCCATCCAACAATGCAGGTAACAAGGCTTTCATCCTCTGGGTGAAGGAACAGAACTGGATTGCCCACATTTGAAGGACTTAAGACCTCAACAGCGCAACCCTCACCTGGGAAATGGGCTCTTGCTCTCCCCCAGCACAGCTGGCTCGGGGCAGACCCAGTGATGGGGAAGGAGCTGCCCAGAACTGGTGGTATTGAGTGGGCAGACCTACTGATAACCCCTTGAGCATCAAACAGGCAGGGGAAACCAAGCAGAATTGTTCCCAGGCTCTGTAACTCATGGGTCTTGATTTCATAGAGCAGCACGTGAATTATTTCTACCTGGATCTTGAAAATTCCCATCAGAATTGGTGGAAAAAGAGGTTTTCAATGCCATGCGTTCCATCACTGGGGTGGGAAACACCAAGACCAACATGGTTCTCCACCCCATGCAGTCCCCAAGAGGACAAAGAATTTTCAAAGAATTTTCTCTGAGGACAGTTCTATTTTTTCAGTGGCTGTGGTCTGAAAATGCTGTGGATTGGTCTAGAAATGGTTGTGATTTGGAGAAACTTCAGCAGGTTGGTTTTCACACAGTTGAACTTTTCTGGAGTGAAAAGAAAAATTCCTTTTTTGAGCAATTTTCCTGTTTAACTTTCAGCAGATGAGAAGTCACAACGAACTAGCCTTGAGTAGGAGTTGAACATGAAAAACAGACTCTTGCAGAGGAAGGGAAGATATGAACTTAATGAACTTCCTGGCTCAATCATATAAAATTGAGCAAGAGAGCAATACCATTGCTTAGGTGACAGTTGTGTTGCTGTTCCAAACTCTTTTTTTTTTTATTTTTATTCCAACTAGGCTAGCTAGTCTAATAAAAGATATGACTTTACTCCCCATACTTTGCCCGGTTGATAATCTACAAATGCCAAATTTGGTATCGTGTCCTCAGTAGATGCAAAATTAACTGGAGTTGCCCCCATTTGCGAGTGCAAATCTGTTGGAAATGTTTTATAGTAACACACTGGGTTGGATAACATAGCACGGGGGAAAAAGTGAAAAAAAATCCTGTAAACTCACTCCCGCAGAATGAAAATCCTTGCCCTCCTTGTTCCATTTACATTTTTACACTGTTATATTGATGCTGGTATTTTTGATACATTTTGTGGGATGTACTGAAGTATTTTTTAATATACTCAGATGTTTAAGAGCACTGAACGTTTTGACTTTTTTTCTTTACTCAAACCTTTAGACATTATTAAAACAAAACAGTGTGATATTTCCGAGGCAAATGCCAGGAAATGCAAAATTCCAGAAATGTAATTTCAATTTAGGGTGAAAAGTCAGAGCAGAGATTTGAGACTTGCACACCAGAAGACTTCTCTGCTCTGAGTGTGACCATGGGAATTGCCCATGCCTTGTTATAAGGGCATTTCTGGTGAATCCCTTTGCTGGCCTGCTCAGAAGCAAACATGAGCACTTTCCTCCATTTCTTCCAAATGTTTGCATTTTCCCTGCATCCCAACATTTGCTTTTGGGTCATTTGTTTAAAAAGAAGGGAAACAATCTGGTTAAATGCATCAGCTGGGTTGTTTATGAGATGCTCAGACCCTGAAGCATTTTAATACCCATTTACTGCTCATGAAAACTCCTGCTCGATACAAGCTCTGGTCTCCTCCAGGCCTTCCCAGGTGGCTGGTTTTGGGAACGGGGTGAGGATGCCCATCCAGGTCCATCGCTGGGGACCAGGAACATCAGGTGTGAATCCCCCATTGCCCTCAACCACTTCTCCTACCCCATTTCCGTGGGGCAGCACAGCAGGGCACAGCAGGTCAGGGTTAAATGGGCAGCTCGCAAAGAAAAGGGATACGTTTGGTTATTTTATCTTTAATTTCTGCCTTCATCAGAGGCCCCAGGGCTACAGCTGATGACACAGAGTTAAGAAGTAGAAACTTTTTTAACTGAGTTTTGGCCTTTCACAGGAAGAAAAGATGGTAACGTGGGGTGACTGTGATCCCTTTGTAGGGAAACATGTGGCAAAGCTGACACTAAAATATTCTTCACCAGGTGAATTATTAATGCTGACACAGGAGGAGATATTCCTTGGGAATTAGGTAGTACTGAAATAACTCCTGTTTCATCCCCCACCCCATACCACAGCTTTCAGGCGGTGGGGTTAGGCTGAAATATTTGCTGTTGGACAGTGACTCCGGAGGAAACAAGCTCAGGGTTTACAAGAGAATTTCTCCTTTCATTAAGTCCCATCTCCAAAAGCTCAGCCTGTGCTGCGGAGTCCAGCCACCCCTTCCTTTGTGAATCACGGCCGGTGACAGAAGTTCACAGAGTTCATGCTGGCCCGTGTGACAGCACCAATACCCCACGTCTTCAGCAGAGGATGGATGGATGTACCTGGGTGTCCTGTAATTGGATTTGGAGAAAACACCAGCACAACCCAGGGAGTGTCACTAACTAAAGCCAGCTGAAGTTTTCCATATGCAGCTTTGCCATCACCTATGTGTCCTGCGACACAGGAGATCATCATTTCGTTGCCAGGGAGGAAATCAGGGGAAGATATCCCCCCCCAGCTCTGCTTTATCTTCTCTCCTCATTCATACAACAAAGTTCATGCTACTGTGGTTCTTTGTGAAGCCCTAAGAGGTTTACAGGTGAGAAGTGCATACTTTCATCTCAGGGTGATCATTTCTTGGTTGTTCATTACTTTACAGGGTGAAGATTTTTTTCTTAGAAGGCTTCTTTTGCGTTCTCCTTAGATGCGTAGTGCTGTTTGCTTTCTGAGTGATGCTGGCAAATTTCTGTATAGTACAGGACCAGAAAGGGCCAAATCCTGTCCTCCTGCACACCGGGGCAATGTGTCTCTCTTGCATATCTCACTCTAAATTTGGGTGAATGACCGGGAGGTGCAGAGATGTGCTGAGCATCCCCCAGGGCCACTCTGGGATTTTTTCTTTGCAGGCACCACCATCTAGTGCAGCGCACTGGAACTTCATGTTTTCCCTTTAGATGTTATTCTGCAATTGCAATCGATCGTTGGAGCTGGTGGAATAGCTGGTGCTTAATAAATGAGCCACTGCACGGAGCTGTTTATTCTCCTTAACCATTGCAAACAGTTCTCACAGTGGGCATGATTTCTACAACCATGATGATGGGACCACTCGCTGCTGGATTCATTGGCTCTAAAAGGGAATTTGAAAAGTGATCACACCGGCTGCTCTTTGAGGGCATTTTCAGCATTTTGAAGTTGACCCAGTCCCTGTTTGCATGACCTAGGCAGGCAGGATAGCCATGAGGGTGAGGGAAAGGGAAAATCATGACCTTTTGTGAGGCTTACGTGTGAACTGCACACCAAGCAAGTCAAGGGTGTGGACATTTCTCAAGAGAGCTGGTGAGAGATGCACCGTCAGAAACTTCCACCCGGACAAGCCCTCTCCTTTGATGGCTGGTGCCCTACCTATTTACTCTTAAAAGCTCTCCATATTTCTGCAATCTGGCTCATTTTTCATATGAATTGCTACAAAAGGATGCAACACTGGTGTGGTGGTGCAGGAGGTCTCGCTACTGAGCCACCGCTGACTGCTTCTGAGTCCCAGAGCTCTGTTGCTGGATTAGGTGTAGAAAGTGAGACTGGAAGGTGCAAACAGAGAGGTTCATTAGAGCCAGGGCGGCTTTTCCTTTCCTGAGAAGTGTCTCAGCGTTTGAGTGGATCATGCCATGACTTTAACCAAGGACCTTCAGATACAATACTTGCAAGGGCTACCGGCTAAGCTGGAGGACCTTCTTTTCCTCCCTGTGTGATGGCACATCCCCCAGATTAGGTAAAGAGGGAGCAATGTGACTGTTACTCACCTACAGATCAAATAGCCTTATATTTTTGTTTGCCCTGAGATACTCCTCCAGCACTGGTTTCAAATGGAAGATGATTTTCCCAAATAAGAAGACAGAGAGGCCCCCAACTCTGGAGTTTGGGGACAATTGCCTAGTAAAGCATGATCCAAAGCTGTGGCATGTGGCCCGTTTCTCCCCATCCCATGGCAGCCTGCTCATGGTCACGACCTGAGCATGGGGGAGTGATGGGGTGATGTGCTTTGGGAGAGTGAACCGTGGGTCGGAGTCCCCCAAGCCTGTTTGCAGCGTTGGTCCGTAGCCAACTGGGGCAGCCCTCCATCCCTGCTGTTTGCTCACAGTCAGGCAGAAGTTTGAAGCAGTGGAAATAAAATGACATTATTCCAGGCAGAGCTGATTTCATGAAAAATGCATTGTCTTACCGTGGCTTCAGTAAAAATATATTGGTTTCTGCCAGTTTTAATTAGAAACCATCTATTCTCAAAACTTGGGAAGAACTAGCATGAGAGGGGAGTGAACATGAAAGGTTTGAGAGACTTTAAATCTCTTGTAGGGACTGAATTAACGGACTTTAACCCTTTGCCTGCAAATGAAACTAAAGTAATGTTTCCTCCTCCTGAACACATACTGCAAAATAATCGTATGAAAACACTAAAATATTCATTTATTTATTATGTGGGCTTGGGAATTATTGCTTTGCTTTGCTTTTCCCTGAAATACATAATTTTGTCCTAAAAGGTGAACCAAAAAAATTGTGAGTAAAACTATTACCAACCTTAAAAATAGCAGTGATAGTAAGTGGAACAGAAAGTTGCATTCAACAAAAAATAAATGTTTCCATTACTTTAGAAGGCCTTCAAATTCGGGTTTTTTTCTGGTTTTCCCAATACTGTATTGTGTCAGTCTTTGAGACGAAGGCACTGCAATGAGAAATCAAGGCATTTCATTTTGTAAGTGTCAGGACGAAGAGTCTTGACTTTTCCAAAGTCTTTCTACCCATTTTCTTTCGAGCTGAACTCAGCAAGTCTGCAAAAAGCTTTGGGGCTCTCGGAAAGGACTTGACTTGTCTTTTTAAACTCCCCGTCCATCAGATGACTAAAGCCCTGTTTGCTAATGGCAGTGGTTGGTCAGAGACCGAAGACCTATATAATTTTGCTGGCATTGACTTTGCTACCAAACAGCCCCAATATGTCTTTCAGAAAAGTAATTGGTCTTGGAATAACTCTGGATGCTCTTGAACCTCACCAAAGGGTCTTATTCTTGTTTAACCTTTGAAACCAAATTAACCCTCCCCAGCGCAAAGCATTTATATTCTGGAATAATGTACGCACACAGAGAGTTATTCTGCAATTGCTACACACTTTAAATTTGTTCTCACTGTAACATGAAGCGCGTAGCAGCAACAGGGTGTGCTGTCTAATGAATACCAAGAGCATCCCCTGCTGCCTGGCAGAGACATACACTCTGTGTACTGATCTTCATTGATTTCTGAATTTGATATTTGTCAAATAAAAAGCAACCCTTGAATGAAAGCGTGACAAAACAACATGACCGCCCAAAGGTTTTGTGCCTTGGGAAACCCAGTGAAATCCCCAGCAGGGATTTTTACACCTGGTCTCTGTAGGAAGACAATGATTTAACAGAGGGGATGTGAATCATCATCAGAGGGCTTTGCAAGGACTCTGACTTTGCTTTCAAGTGGTTTTGTGTCAATTCCTCTTAAACTGGTTTGAAACAAGGTAAACGGAAAAGTTCCCTTTACCTTGGACAGATTCATCCAGACAGCAGATCCCACTGCTTGAAATAGACTGGTTTTGTAGAACTTGGGCAGAGGGCAGAACATAGAAATGCTTCAGCTTCCTAAATACCTGAGTTACACCACCACGGAGCAGCCCGCCTGTGGAACGTCAGCCAAAAATTATGCCACACTGAAGATGACTTCCCCCCTGTCCGGGGCCACCCCCGGATCAGGTGGTCCCTGAGTGCTGTAAATGATGGGTATGTAATGACGAGTAAAGGTAAAGGATTGACTCTGACACATGGAGCTCTGAAAGAGGATGGCTTGCATTGTTTTGTCCTGTTTTTGATTAATGGGTGTCAGCCCTGCATCTCTCTCGCAGTTATCAGCAATTTCCCTGAGAGGAGGAAACAAAGCAGGTTTTGGCAAGGTTCTCTCAACCGAATCACAGTTTTCTGTCTAAGGGTGTTTGCTGCTTGCAAACCTGTCTGTCTTGTATTTACAGCTCCTTCCCAGCCAGGCTCCTGGGGATGGGGGTTCCCTGTTGCTGCCACAGCAGAAATGATGCCAGCAAGGGTGGATCTCTGAAGGGCTGGACTCACGCCAGCATGGGAGATGCTTCCAGGGAGATGCTTTCAGGAGATGCTTCAGCCTCCCGTGATGCCTCCATCTCTGCTGCTCTCTCCAGGTCAGCTGCAGCGGCCGCGGAGGGGATCCTGCCCATTTGCTGGGCTCTGCTCTGCTGGTGCTGACCTTCACTAAGCACGGGGTCAGTGAAGGCTTTCCTGGCCACTTTGTTAGAGACAAAAGCCATGAAATGTTCTTCCGATCTTAAAGTCATGAGCCAATAACTCCATCATGTCTGGCTTCCAAATGAAGATGCGCGATGGCCAATTTTTAGCTGATCAGGGTTTTGCTTCTGAAGTTTCCCATCTGCCATGGAGAACTGTGTCCTCACTACCGTGACCAGCTTATGGAATCTAAGTCCTGTCTCAGTTTTGGCTAGCAGCAAACATCCATCACATTCCACCTGGCCAAAATCATGGCCAAACACTGAGCCACAGCAGTGAAATTAGCAGCGCTCGCTTTGTTCTTCCATTAAAAGTTGATTTGTTGCTGCATTAAATCATGAATAACAGAGAAAGCAAAGATGGGGCTCTGTTCCTCGCTCGCTGTTATTAAAACTCTAAATCAGGTTGCCTACAGAGGCATCTCTGTTACCTTCACAAATGAGAGTGGGGAATTGGCCTCTTTTGTCTCTGACGGAGGATGGAAGCACTCTCAGCAATGCTAATAAAGCACCTGGGTTTTCCTGAACCCGCAAGTTTGCAGTTCGCAATGTTACAAGCCACCACAACGGGGTCTTGTAGGAAAAAGACTCGGAGATCCTCCTCCAAAGGGGCAGCTCTGCTGTAATTCGGAGCAGCAGAGGGAAGGGAGTGGACAGGTAATTGGGCTGTGCCTTTGCCTTGCTGTGCTGCCCAGACCTCCTCTACCTGTAAATCAAGTGATGGACTTCGTAAGTCTAGATACTTGTACTGCAGAAAACCCACATTCAAGTTAGTTTTCTCTGCCCATAAAATCCTAACCCAGAAACATTGCTCTTGCTGAGACATGGCTGGATAGACCGCAGGGAAGGTGGTGGGGAAAGGGGAACTTAATCATCTTCTATTAAGTTTAGGCTGATCTAATTTTAATTCTTTGTTTCAAAACAACAACAACAGCAAAAAAATCCCAATGTTTTGGTTTTGTTTGGACTTTTTGTTGTTGTTACACAAGGTTTATGTTTTTTCATTTGATTCTTCTGGCAGCCTTTTTTTTTGCCCAGATAACACTTACCAGCTTCACTACAAATAGATCTGGCTGACCTGAAAATGCTTTTCCACTGATCAGATAATTCATCTTAAACGCTCTGCCAAGTGAGAGCAGTGAGTCACTCATGTCTCTACAAACCTAGGAACAGCCTGCTTCACCGGCCAGGCCAGCAAAGCTCGCACCCACAAAGAGTGCTCAGCAGGTTGCTTTTTTCCCCCCTCTGATGCCATTAAACCAGGGAAAACTGAACCTTCCTTCATCTTCTGGAATGAACTTCCTATCCTCCTATAGACAGGAGACCAGGGTAGAGAACTGGTGATGCATTTGCAGATGGGAACGAGCAAGGATGTGTTTGCAGGGAATGTCTTCATGCACGTGTCCACTTGTGGCTCTGCCTTTCCTTCTACAAACCAACAAAAGGGAGAGGAGGGCAGGAGCTTCAGGTGCTGGCAGGAGATCAGCTTCTTCAGCCCTGCTTCCCCCCGTGCCGTGCCTGCAGGTCCTGGGGAAGCGGAGAGGGAGGATCCCGTCTAGATGAGCATGTGAGAATGATCAACACAGCACATAGTCAATAGGGAATGTCAGCGATGGCCTCATCACAGCGAGGGTGAGCGTTGCTGTCTGGTCAGGTAGGAGTAAACTCTTGAAGCTTTTTACTGCTGGGTCACGAAGCCCAGGTTGCACAAGTAGAGTTTTTAATAACTGACATCAAAGAGAGTTGGGTTTTTCTTTTTTGGGAAGTCTGAATATCAAGTAGGAAGGGTCAACTGCAGATAAAACAGAGCATTTCAATTTGCATCTTGGGTCCTTCTCCTTTGAGTTTAATTTTTCAATGTTTGTTTTTTGTTTTTATTTTTATTTTTTTTTTTTTAAGTTTGGACACACAGTATTTGAAAAGACAGACATGAGCTTGGAAAAAACATCTATTGAGCCCATTCTGCATTTTTTCACCACTGAAAGCAGGCAAAACCCTCCTTTAGCTTTTCTGGGCCTTTCTTCTCACCCGCCATCTCAGGTACCTTCTCAGGGAACCTGTGATGTCTCTCCACAGGAGCAAATGGCTCACGGTAAAACCCTCTTCTGTCACATCTTGGGCAATTTGAAGGGCTCTGTTTAGCCTGGGCAGCTCCACAGAGCAACAAAGCCTGTGCTGCTCAATTCTGTGAAGGAAAAACTCTGTGAAGTTATTACTGTGTCGCTTTGCACTAACTTAAATTATATCCCAAAGGAATTCAGAAATTTCATGTATACTTCCTCCTTAGAAAGGGCAAGGATTTAAGATGAGGCTTGTTCTATCAGTGCAGGAACAGCTCCTCTCTGGAGTGGATATAATCTTACTGAAGAGTAAATACCATAATCTGGTTGACTTCCTGTCCCTGCTGCTTCCCAGACCATTGAATAAACATTAACCAACCCATCCAACCTCCCCGAGGAGGGGGAAGGATTAGGCCCATTCAGCACACGGTGGGGAGCACAAACAAAATAAATAACACGTTTCCAGACAGCATGTGCCTTGACTGGCCTACAGCAAACTTCACCCCTTCCTTATCCCCGGCTCTGATTTCCATAACAAAAGGTCTAATGATGTCACGGGACACAGCCTTGGTGTATCAATCTGTCCCCACAAACTATAGTGTTTCTAGGAGCCTTTATACGGCTTCTTTAAGTCAAGTCACTTCATATCAGCTGCAGTCCCCCAAAACCCCATTGAGGAGATCTCTGCTGATTTATGGAAATGGCAGTAAACAATTTTAGTCAAATGTAGGTGAAACAGGCTTAAAATAAACACCCCAGGGCTGGCGTGGCCTCAGGTTCACCCTTGTCCTCCAAGGGCATCGCCAGCCAACTTAACCCAAGCTCCAGAGACATCTGGAAGGGCAGAGGCCGAGCACAACTCGTGCCATAACATTGGCTCAGCTCCTGTTTGTGCATCGGTTGGGACTGAGCCCTGGCATTGCCGGTGTCGCAGGTCAGGGCAATTCGGCACTGGGGACGGGAAGCGGCTGGGAGTGCAGATCACACCTCTGCCATGACAGCCCCGGGCAGCCTCATTATTACACTCTAATTAATTCAAGCTGGGATTTGCTCTCGATACAAATGCAAACAAAAGTTTCTACCTGCTGGCTTTGCAAAGTCAATCAGGGCTGGGAAACCCTGCTGTGTCCTCGCATCACTTCGGGGGGGGTTAGAGTTGGATTTGAAAGCTGCTTGGGACTGTGGTGTGCCAGGACCAGAGCCGAGTCCCTCCTTCTGCTCAAACTATCCCACTTTAAGGCTGGAAATCTCCTAAAGATAAGCTTTTCCATAAGGGTAGCAGCATCTTCTCTTCCAGCTGGATTGTATCAGTGGGGTAAATCCCTCTTTGCCTGACCCGTTCGTTGTACCCAAGAGGTTTTGAGTTTCCTATTGATAGCACTTCTCTAAGCAAACGCTCCATCAGCCTGGGGGAGGTCTTGATGGGGGATGTCCTCATCCTGACACCCAAAACGTGACAATGTCCCCATGTGCTGTGTGCCTCCTGTCCCTCCGCAGTTGCTGAGGTTTGGGTCAACCAAACCTGTGGAGCCCAGAGGGCAATTCAGCTCGTCCCAAAGCAGATCCGTGCATCCAGGGTTTTACCCCTTGCTCCTGAGAGCTAAAAGAAATGGCTTGTACCATGCTGAGGTCAAATGGAAATGACACAGAGATGTCCCCCCTGGGGAGCACCAAGGACCTTCTGTCCCATCACACCTCCCAGATTTGCTCCTTTGGCAGCAGGATAGGAATTATCTTTTAGTTTGTTTTTTTTTCTTGTTTTCTCAGTTCAGCCACTTGAGGAAGGACAATCACGGTTGCCATAGCAGTGAAAGGATGACTTCTTAATTTGTGGGATTCTTTCTCTTAATTATTCTGAGAATTGTAATCCCATGAAAACTGTCTCCTTTGGAGAATTTCAGTTAGGAGCTGCACTGGCACTGAAGGAGAAGTTAAAAAGAAAGAAAAGTTGATGAAGACATTTTTGGGCAAAAGAATGAAAAAATATATATTTCGGTGAATTTTCCTGGCCTGTTTCATGTGCTGACAAGAACAAATGCCTGGCGTTATCCAGAAACAAGGGCCTGGAACGGGTCCTAAACTTGAATTATTCATGAGTAATTCAAAGTGCTTTCATAGACTTCCCGAGGTACAAGAGTATCAGGCAGAACTAACACATATAAGTCAAAATAAAATTGTGTAAATCTTAATGGCAAACAAGTATGATTTCAAGGGCAATTTAAATGGGGAGGTGCCAAAGGAAAATATCATTCTGCTGTTGCATTTTTCATCCGCGAATCTCTAAGCCCAAGACACAGGACAGGAGCACCATTACTTTAATTTTGCATAGAATGAAAAAAACCTTGCTCAGGGTGATGCAGCGAAGGAATGGCGCACGAGGATGGAGCCGGTGGCCCCCGCAATCCCCCCCGGTGCACTTTGCACGCTGAGCAGGTGCCATGCGAGTCACCGCTAATGCGAATATCTTCGAACCCCAGCTGATAAACACAGCCCCGGAGAGAGGGCTGATAAATCTAAGTTATTGCAGAGAAGCCAGGAATGTCAGAGCGAATGGGACAGGCTCCGATTGCTGAAAAACACTACTGCAAATCCAATATTCCCTTTCTGTAATAAAATCTGTAGATGTAACTCGGTCTGCAGACTCTGGGCTGATTTGGGCTGAGAGTAATCTCTATGCCCCGGGGAAGCCTCTCCCCCCATCATCAGCCAGATTTGGAGGCTGAAGGCTCGGCTCTGCCACCACTGAGCTATTAATGGGCTATAATGGTTCTGCAGGCAGAGGAGGAGGAGGAGGAGGAAGGCATCCTGGAGCATCCTCTCTGATGCTGGGGGATGCCAGCAGCAGCTGGTGGAGAAATCCTCCCCCCGCAATAGTTCTTCCACTGGAAAATGCCAATTCAACTGTCTGTCAATATGTTTTAACCAGCACCTTCTTTTAGGGGTGCAGGGGCATCAAAATGGAGCATTTTACTGTGTTCTAATTCCTTTCTTTAGCAAGTGTTTCCCTATATGCAGCCATTTTAATATTTTTGGTTTTCTTTCAAGGAGACTTTTTCCCGCTTTAATTGCTTTCATTTTATGCTCCATTATAAATCTAAGCATAATATTAAATACATTGAAATCCAATCAAAATTTCAATTTTCTATATATATTAAAAAGCCATGTAACTGAGCCAAGGCTACTTTGGAAGGGATCGGATTTAATTTCAGGGGAATAATCAACATTTAACATTACGTTCCCATTTGGAAAAGCAGGCTCATTTAAGTAGCCGAGCTCTCTCTGCTAAGGGGAGCTCTGGGTCCCCAACAGTTTGAAGACACTGGCAATAAGCAGTTAGGTGACAACAGGGTCCAAAAAGGTCGGGGAAAGGGAGACTTTTAGGACCATGGTCATCTTCAGCAGAGTCCTTCTTTTTCCAGGTGTCATCATCATGGGCCAAATACTCCCTGGCTTCCCCTCCAAATGCCTGTTGTCCTTCTTTTTTGCAAAGCCCACAGAGATGCGGCAAAAACGTCCTGTGAAACAGAAAACGCAGTGGGGCACCGACAGGGACATATTCCCGGTGCTCAATGCAACCACACAAATGATCTGCAACTGGGCCAGGGAAGACAAGCCACTCTCCCAGACTGCAAGCATCATTGCTTTTTCTTTTCTTCTTTTTTTTTTTTTTCTTTTCTCAAACAAGCCCACAGTGAAACATAAAACCAACAAATTGACAGAAAAAGCAGCAATCTCCAGTGCTAAGAAGAGAACTCTGGCCCGGGACAGTGGGGACCATGTGCTGAACCACACAGGGGGCCAAAGAATCACCTTTTATTTTTAAAACAACCCATTGCTCTGTCTGTAAAGTCAGTTCTGACTTTCCCAGTGCCATCCCTTCACTTGGGAGATGCTTCTGGGAGGGCTCAGGTGGGGCTGTGGAAGCGGAGGGGCTCACACAGGTGGGGGGACCCCTCTCCATCTCTTCTCCCTCCCACAATAAACCCATTTCCCAAGTATTTCAGGGCTGGGATCCCTCACCCTGAGGAGTGCAGCATGGGCTTGAGACACAAGAGGGCAGGCACAGGCTGTGCAAACCAGAGAGGGATCGGGCTCTGCTCCTTGTGTCCCTCAGCCACCCTGGCCCTGCTGTCGTCCCCCCCCCCCACCGCTCCACCCCTGTAAGGGGGGAAAAAGGGGCTTTCCCGAGGGACATGTCTTCTGGCCCTGCCTGCCTCCTCTGCCCTTGTTTCTGAAGGAGATTTGAAGCGACGAGGTCTGTGAGGAACACGCAGGGGCTGAGGTTGGGCTACGAGCTCCCAAAGCAGGTACTTTCCCCCCAGGGATGCCCTGCCCTGGGTGTCGCCAAGGAGGGGGAGTGCAGGTCTCCTTAGCTGGGCTCTGCCATCCTGGGGGCTTTTATGGGACTGGCCAGGCTGCTTTGTACTTACCATGCGCATCCACCTGCAGAGAGACCATTTACATGGGTGGCGAGAGGTGCCAACAGCCCTTACTGTCCCTTACGACCCATCTCCCCCATCCTTGCTGGTGTCACCCCATAGTGCAGCTCCAGGCACAACCAGAGCTTCTTTCCTCTGCTCTCAGGACAGCAAAGACACCAGGTCGATGTCCCCTGGTCAGTGCCAGCTCCCGGACACAACCGGAGCCACAGGCTCTCGCTGGAGAGCATTTGTCCTCCTGGTTTGTCCCAAACACCATGAGCAGCGGAGCGGAGCCTGGCGAGCCGGCGCCGGTGCCAGGCAGCACTGCTGGGCACGGCGCTTTTTCCTCCAGACCGCAGCCAAAGCATTCTACATAGTTAAATAATAAAAGGCAGCAGATGGTATATGGTATGAATTACAGAAAACAGGATTGTAAAGGCAGCGCGCGTGGTGAACAAATGAAAGCATTAACGCACCAGGTCAAATAATGCAGACAGGGGGAAAAGGACAGAGATTTGCAGATGGGTTGGTCATGGGTGGGACAGGGAACCCATTCCTGCCAGGAAATGTTTAACGGGGGAATGGTCTTGTCCCCACCCGTGGGGAGATGTTGAGCACAAGGGTAGACGGGCAGCGAGGTCTGGAGCCCAGGAACAAGGGTGCTGTGGCCACTCTGTCCCTGGCTCCTCTAATTCTGCTTCACACATTGCTTGGGTCTGCTCAGCACTGTCTTCTCCACCCCTCCTGGAAAGGGCATGACAAGATGCGGGAGGTTTGTAAGGCCTCACCTTGGCTGAATTTCTGTTTAATAAAGAAGGGGCACAGCTCTGTTTAGCCATACGTGGCTTGCACTGAGAGCCTGGCTTTCAGTCATGAGCAGAGACGGGGGAGGAGGGACCATTTTTTGCATTTCAGGGCTGATGGGGAATTGTCCAAAGAGGAAACCAGCCTCCCATGACAGCTCCTGCTCCTTCTCCACCCTGGCTGTCCGTGAGGACCAGCCGTGGTCTCGGCACAGTCCTGGAGCCTTCTGGCTATGGAAGGAGGTTCAGCTTTAGGGCAGCAACCTGGTACACTGAAAGACCTACGGGGAAATTCAACTAATGGCTCTTCTGCAAGCTTTCTGGGTGACTGCTCTTAAGTCCTTTGTCCTCTCTTTGCCTCAGTTTCCCTTTTGTAAAATGGAAAGAGTAGCGTTGTGCTGCCGTATAGCGGTGCTGGGATGAGTAGCTCAGCCTGAGAGATACTCCCATAGGATAATCTATGCTGGGGGATGCCACAGCTGGGCTTGCCTTTGGCTGCCAGGGCCAAATGTGGGTTTGGAGGTAGGAAAAGCTTGAACTATCTTATCTCTCTGTGAAAATCATCAGAGGGAGGACAGGGTGGCTCATGGCCAGGGGACAAGGGACTCAGGTCTCTGCCAGCGATGGTGAAGCACCTGAAGTGCCGAAGGGGCCAAAAGCAGCAAAGCACAAAGGCTCTTTCAGGGTCTGCTCTCATGATAACAGCACTTGGGGTTATAAAGTCAAAAACTGGGCTCGTTTTGTCCCAGATAATCTTTGGGTTTGTCCTTAAGGTAACTTCATGGGTGGCTGAGAGTCTCCAGGCATTGCCCCGCAGGCTGCGACGGGCTCTGTCTGTGCTTTGACCCTCTGCCCCCACCTCATCCGAGCTGGGAAATTCGCCTCCTGGATGCTGCTCCCTGGGACCCTCACCTGCCATAGCGCTGGGTGCCGTACAGAGACAGAAACTGTTTTTTAATTCTGGATCTGAACAAAAGCAGGCAAAAATACTGCTGTGCACTGAGACAATATGGAGGGGAGTTACTCCAGACCCTGCTTAGCACCTTTTTTCTCTGGGCTGAACCTTGCTCACTCCCACCTCCTGCAGCATGCACTAAGGATGCTCTCATGTATGGAGGCATCGTTACAGGATTTTGCAGTATCTCTTGGGTAGGAAACCTTTCCCAGTTTGCCTCCCCCACCCCACACACCTCCTCCTTCCAACCCTCCCGGCGGAATGCACATCTGGGAGCATCTTCCCCAAACTCATCTATCACAGCTGCCTTTCAGCGGCAAATAAAACATCTGGAGATCCTGCTGGCCAAAAGTCTTACGAGTCCTCAGTGGGCTGAGCCCAGGGGCTACCGGAGCTGCTTGGCACAGCCCCCCCGTGTCCCGCCGAGACACGGCCGCTTACGGACTCACCCCCCAGGCAGGAGCCGGGGGTCTGCGATGGCAGCCCCCTCTCCCTGCCCTCCCCGGGGCTCTTACCCCACCGCGGGGTTGAGGATCGATGCGTGACTCACGTCTTCAGCGCTTCACCCTGTCGAGAGTCCCGGAGTGAAGGGAAGCTCTGTGACAGAGCGAGGAGAGCGGAGAGATGCTGCAGCCCCTCTCCTCCCACGGCCTCTCCCCATCGAGTCCTGCCCTGTCTGATTTTTCCTTCTGAGCTGCTGTGACAGAGCAGAGGCTTCATGCGATTGCTTTCTCCCCTGCTCGGTCTGCGTGTGTGTGTGTGTGTGTGCATGGAGCTGAGCAGCAATTTTTCCCCCTTTTCTTTATTTTTTTTTAGCCTTTCCCTCCCCCATTTCCTCTCATACTCCTCCTGCGGAATTAGCTGCCCACCTTTCCCTGGGAGAAGCCCTTGGAAATAACAGCGGCAGCACAGGGTGGGGGTTTTTTTGGGGGGTATTTCTTGAAGCCCTGCCCAAAATGGAGGGATGGGGAGGAGGAGAGATGCCTGAATCCAGCAGCTCGCATCCCCGGAGCACCGGGAGCATCGCCCGGTCGGTCTGGAAGCCCCGCTGCTCTGCAAGACATCAGCTCGGGGAAGCGGCATCCTTGGGCTTTACGCACTAGTTAACAGGCTGCGAGCTGCCTCCACTTGTTTTAAGCTCGGTCTCTCGCTTAATCTCATCTCCCTTCGGCGTGTGTGTGAGTGCATGTGTGTGTGTGTAGGGGGAGGACTTTATTTCCATTGGCTCAGCTTGCGCTGCCCACCCACATCTCTTCCACATCACCTTGGTGTCTCCCTAAATAAAACCAGCCCTTCTTATCGCACCGAGGAAATCAAGAGAGAGAGTTTGAATGGATTTTATATAAATATTTACCCCTACGAAGCTACTGCTGAGCTTGTGGGATAAACTCGCAGCAGCTGGCCTGAGACTCTCCTTCTCTCTCCCACCCCTAAAAGGGTTTAATTACTTTCCAGAAAGGAGGGAAGGGATCCGGATCCCAGTTCCAGCTACAGACCGACCCAAAAAGCAGTGCCAGGATTTAACTAACTATCCCCGATGGATCTGAAGGACAGCACCAGCGAGGGCAGCATGGGCAGCCTGCAGCCTTCAAGCATCCAGATTTTTGCCAACACCTCCACGCTCCACGGGATCCGTCACGTCTTCGTCTACGGGCCAGTGACCATCCGTCGTCTGCTCTGGACCCTGGCCTTTGTGGGCTCGCTGGGTCTCCTGCTGGTTGAGAGCTCTGACCGGGTGGCTTTCTACTTCTCCTACCAGCACGTGACCAAAGTGGATGAGGTCGTGGCAAACAGCCTGGTCTTCCCCGCTGTCACCATCTGTAACCTCAACGAGTTTCGCTTTTCCCGGCTCACCACCAACGACCTGTACCACGCTGGGGAGCTCCTGGCTCTGCTTGATGTCAACCTGCAGATCCCCAACCCTCACCTGGCTGACCCGGCTGTCTTAGCTATTCTCCAAGAAAAGGCCAACTTTAAGCAGTATAAACCAAAAGTTTTCAACATGCAGGAATTCCTGGCGCGGGTTGGCCACGACCTGAAGGATATGATGCTGTACTGCAAATTCAAAGGCCAAGAGTGCAACCATGAGGACTTCAAAACTGTGAGTATGAGCGGACACTCTGCTTTTCTCTTCTCTGGGTGTGCGGACGGTGGTGGTGTTGCAGGACCAGGACAGCACTGGAGGTCACTGGCCAACCTGTGTGGGCACGGTGCGATGAGTGAATGGTGCCTGCTGGGCTGCTGGCATGGCAGAGGAGGAGGAGGAGGCAGCCTGTTGAGTTGAAGTTTCTTTGCTGGAGGGAGTATTATGTGGGGCCAGCCCTGCAAGGGGCTTGCAGCAGGTCCAGCCTCCATCCTGCCGAAGGCCCATGGTACCCTGCTTGGTGTCAGACCAGGGCGTCAGATGGGTCCTGGCAAGCATCAGAGGGGGCTTGGGAGTCTCTTGCTGTGGCCAGTGTTAGCCAGCCGAAGAGTGGAGAGGGCTGGGAAGAGGCCGGTGAGAAAGGCAAGCGTTCAGGGATGGTCTGAGTGATATCCGTTAGCCAGTTGTATTTCCCTGGGTGTTTGTAGCCTTGCTGAAATCTTGGAAGGGGGAATTTTTCTGCTTGTTCCTGGTGGTCATGGCTTATAAATCCTAGTTTGCTGCGCAGCGTGGGCAGAGCCGGGTCCCTTCCTGGTGCTGTGTGAGAGAGAAGGGGGAGTGGGGGTAAAAGAGAAGAGGAAAAGAAATCAGGCTCTGCTCTGAGCCCAGCCTGCTCTTAGGCTGGCGGGGAGGTGGAGCGAGCCGGGGAGCCTGAGGATCCTGGAGGAAGAAGACGCTGCTCAGTTTACAGCTTCTGGATGACACCCTGCTGGCAGCGCGGGCTGGCCTGGGTAGTTTGGCTGACAAAAACTATCAGCTTAAAATAAAAATAAAGAGTAGGCTGCCTGGAAGAAGCGATGCCCCCAGTGTGCTGCTGGGGCAGGGGAGGGTGCTGGGCTGGGGACTGCGGGGGGGCTCTGCTCCCCCCAGGCTGGTGGTCTGAGCCCTGTCCTGGCAGAGATGCGCGAGTGCGGGCTGGGGACTGGGCTCAGTTGTACTTTGCTCTCAAGCCACGCTGGCCGGTCCCTTCACACCGATTCAGCCAGTTGGGGGGTTTCGGTAATCCCGGAGTCAGTAACGCTACAGCTTTCAGCTGGTTGTTTCTCTGGGAGCGATGCTGCTTGTTCTGCTCACTACTCGCTGTCCTGCAGATAGGCAGGTGCCATAACAGGTTTTGCGATGGTCTGGTTTGTCAGCAGGCTTTTTGTCTGTTTTTAGGAGAAGGGACTATTTTCTGCCTCTGCTGCTTTTGGATCTCTCAGCAAATGAGTCCAACTGACTCATGATACAAAGTCATTGCCATCACCTGGACTGTGCTCTCTTTAAATGTCTGAGCAGGAACATAGAATTTTATGCCTCAGTTATTGCCTGTGCATAACCCTGATGCCCTGCCCATTTCAAGCTGGATATTCAGGCAAACCGCTCCTTTGCTTCTGCTCCTTGGGCCATGCGAGTCGTAGGAAGGTATCAAGAAAGTCACCAGGAGAAGAGCTTGCTAAGTAAAAGCCGTGTGTGACTAAGTCTGGAGAATGGGATAGAAAAAAAGAAAACAAATGTGAAAGTCGAGGGGACAGAAGAGTCGGGGAGTGAGGACAGATCCCAACAGGAGGGACAGCCCTCCCCTAACCACAGCGAGGGTGTGGGGAGAGGGAGGTATTCTGCCCATGGGCTTCCCAAAAACGCAATAAACACCAGCCAAAAGCAAAAGCCTCAAAGCCAGCAAGAAAACAGCACATTCAAAACATCTGCAGGACTTTAAAAAGCAGGTCTTGTTCTCAGATAAGATATGAGTTTTTGGCAGCCTCCCTGGGACATGGTGGGGTGTCATCTCCCTGGCCATTTAGTTTCTTGAGGTAGCCGCTTCTAAACAGTGATTTTATTTTTTTTTTTCCATGGGGGATGCAGTAGTTTCCAGAAAGACTAAACATTCTCTGTCCGCCGAATAAATCCTTGCTCTGCTAAAACAGGTTAGGGCCAGCTAGAAACAGAGAGGCTATTACGGACTGACAGTGCTTGTCCTTGTCAAAGTGCGGTAGAGATTCAGAATTAGGGCAGTGAAATGCTTCAGTCCATTCTGCAAAGCAGCTCCTAGAGTATCCAGAAGACAACACCTTCCCAGCATTGCCTGCTCTGCCTTTCTAGCAGAGGCAGGTGTTTCAGTCTCACTGACTCCGGGTAATTCCTCAGGTTACGGAAATCCAGGGAGCAGGACTCAAAAGGCACACAACAACGCTGATTCCCTTCCAGGCTTCACCTCTCGGAGATAAAAAGCAGCAAAAAGTGTCTGCTTGAAAGCTGAGTAGGTCTTTCCACAGGGAGCGTGCTGTAAAGGTCTCTGAACTGCCTCCAGGCTGAGTCAGAACCTCACGTCCTGGATGAATTTTGCATTTAATCACCAAGGACCTGTTGCAGCTGCACATGGGCTCTGTGACAGCCCATCCATTCTGCTGCAATACCAGTTGGAAAAAGAGGAGAAGCATCATCGCTGAAGCCTGATTTATTTCCTGGCGGGAAACAGGGGGTGTAAATCCCAGAGCATTTTTTTTAATACGTCAGCATGGCGAAGAACTCCGGCTCCTTTTCTGTGATCCCCCAATTCATGCATCTGGGAGCAGAAGAGGTGGGAATTTGGCAGGAGGAGGCTACATCGAAGCAGTGAACTCTGCAGTCAAGCACTGCTGAAGAAGTTAGTGCACACTGCCAGCTGGTCAGCCGCCCCTTTTGATGCGAAGGGGGGGTGTGAGCCGTGTATCGCCTGAATAAAGCACACCCTGCTTTTGCTGCAAGGGAAAGCAGATGCCGGAATGGCAGTGTCCTGGCACTTCGTAAAACGTGACTTTACCCTCCTTCCTCCTCCACTTCCCTGTTTCAATTCTCTGCCGCTGCTTTATTAACGGGATTTGAGCTGTGTTTTCCTTACAATCTCTGTTCCTTCTCCCCAGGATGGTGTCTAATGCCTCTCAGACAACAGTTCCCCATATTATAGGCTGCTCACAGGAGTGAGTCCCCTAAGCTTGTCTGCAGGGATGCATCCAAAGGGAACTGCAAGGTCTTAGCTGATTCCCAAGTTGGCATTGCAATGCACCAAGCAGCAGATAAGATAATGCAGACCTCTGCTGCAGGCAAAGCAATGAAGAATAGAAAATAAGCAGAACACGCTTTAGCAAACCCATTCCCTTGGAGTTACTTGGAGGAGGGAAGCCTGAGAACAGCAGCAGCCGAGGAAATCCCCTCCTTTTTTTTGTGCGTGGCTCCTCCCAGGAGGTCTCGATTGAAAAATGACCTCGCAGATGGCATTTTTCTGGAGGAGCTGTGCTCACGCTGCTCGACACGGCATTAAGGTCTTCCCATCCTACCGCTGCTAAGCGTGGTAAAGCTGCGTCTCAGCAGCCCTAGACACGCTGCTGTGATTTTCCGGGTATCTCTGCAGGTGTGCTGGAGAAAAGCCTCTTTCCTGGGCCGGTTGGTGTGGTTCCTGGTCCTTTGCTGCTCCAGCATGGGATGAACTGAGCAGTGGCAGGGGAGCCTTGCAGGAGGTTCGTGTGGCACAGTGAATGCATGGGGCAAGAGGAAAGAAAAATCTGTGACAACCCTTTCAGTCCATGGGGCAAAGGCAGAATGACTGATGGGATGACCTGGGTGTAGATACCGAGGATATGGGCAGCAGGGGTTGTCTCAGTCCCACCTTGCTGAGACAGTCAGCCCCAGCAGCCAAGCCCTGCCAGACACATCAGACGACGGCAGTGGGTGCGCGTTCTGGTGTGTGAGCATGGTTTTCAGGCAGGTCATTTGCTAAATGGGATGTGTAGCATGTGCTTCCTCGCACATCCAATTCCTTTCAGAGGTAACACAATAACTTAGCCTGTGCCTGCTATGCCTTCATTGCTGGATGTCTATTTATTTTCAGTGGCCATGACAATCGAAGGATATAACTCATTTATTTTCAATACGCATTCCTACTGAAAGACAGTGTCCGCATAATGGAGAGTATCTCATGTGAATATTTCTATTTTGAGACACAAGTTTCTGTCAATCTATCTGTCTCTTTCCATGCATATTTTTTCTCCCATTCTTTCTAGTGCACCCATGAGGGCCATATTTAGTAAACAGCTTTTGCTTTATAGACTGGTTAGTCCATTCTAATCTCCTATTATACAACTTCCACCATCCTCAATAAAAAAAATAAATCAGGATGGTGGCTGCTTGATTCAGAAAAACATTGCTTCTTTCTATTTAACAATTTTTCTGGAAAAATCATGACTTTTCCCAAAGTTTGCCCCAGATTCTGAGATGCCAGAATGAGATCTGCAATTCTGTGGTACTTTTTACATAAATAGATAGTTCTTGCACTAAGAGACCAAATCTTTGTGCAGCCTTCCCAGTCTGCACCCAACATCTTGAGTTTGCAGGTGCTGTTGAGTTTCAGGCCATGGGCATGGGCACAGAAGGGAGTGCTGGGGTATCGCGTCGCTGTTGGTGGTGTCTCGATTGGGTGTCTACAATGAGGTGGGTTGTTCCTGGGTCATGTACCTGGCTGACACACAAACCATGCCCTTGAAAAATGCAGACCGATGTTTGGCTGGACTAAGTTTCTCTGTCCCTTAAGCACTTAACTGTAAAATGAGTGTGGTAGTACTTCCCCGTGGAGCTGATTGGGCTTGTACTTCCTTTATTTATTACAAAATGGTAGGATAATGCTTTAAAATTCACCAGCACATTTCATGGGAGGATGCCAGTTAGGATGAACATCTGTTCATGAAAAAAGCTTCCTGGGTCTTGAATTGTTCCTGGAGTTAAAATCTAATGAAGAGAAGGCTGTAGAACCTTAGTGGGGTCTTCTCATGGGAAACCCAATTTGAAGTCCTTTAATACTGAAAGTATTCACGCTGGTTGGACTTAAGGGTCTTTTCCAACCTAAGTGATTCTATGATTCTATGGATGAAACAACTCCCATAGGACAGAAAATTCAAAAGCGTGGCTGTAGGTCATTTAATTGGGATGTGGGTGATCCATGTTTGAGACTTTGGTCTGACTCAAGACATGAGCAGCGCGGTGATAAACTCCTCCTTAATTTTCTTGTAAAAGGTCTGTCTTTTGTTCTGATTTGAGCTGTTTCTTGACCAGGCACACTCCCCTCCCTCACTAGGGGTTTGAGGTGGGAAATAATCTAAATATCTGACATAGCTCAGAAATGAGCACAGCCAAAGTATCAAAGACAGCTGGACATCAGCAGGTTTTGAGTGCAAAGGAAGATGAGGCACCAGGGGGGGCCCTGGAGGAGGAAAGACAAAGCACTTTTGTGCATAAGAGCCAGCTGTGGGCTCAGCCTTCCCTTGCCTGTGGCCTCAGTCTACGCCGTGCACCTGGCTGCTTTGTTTGAGGGAGATCAAGATCTCTTGTCTTCTAAGTGATTCCCATTCATCACAATTATTCATCAGGAGGCCAAGTGAGAGCTCCTCTGTCCCCCCGATCCGTGTCACCCCTGATGAGGGATTTGCACTCAAAAGAGCATCTGGAGCTGAAGCAAAATGCAAATGCTGCCCTTGAGATGAGGAAGAAATGCTGAACAAGAAGGATGTCATTAGAGTTGCAAGGACAGAGGAGAAGTTTGTGGGCTGCAAGGCTTTATCAAAATTTTCCTGGGAATTGCATGAGGCTTTCCTTTGCATTGAAAGTACCTCTGAATCTGGCTTCTTGCACCTCAGCTCTCCTGCCTGCAAAATTGGGATGAAATAGCCTTTATCCCAGAGATACACTGAGAACTAAAGGTCTGGAAAGCTGTGGAGACCCAAGGTTGTAAAAAACAGAGAACAAGGACGATAAACATCTTTCAGTCACCATGTCCTGGTGTCTTCTTAGCCCATGGCTCTCTGTGACCAACACATTTCATCTCACAGGGTCTCCTTGACAACAGGTCTTGGACAGAGGTCTCTTGGGTACAGCCTGCTGTCTGCAGTAGATGAAGGGTGAAACCATGGGAAGCATTCAAATGTACTTGCGCGCTTTCTACATGAACCAGACTTAAATCTAGTCATGCCCAAAACTGTAAGTGAAGGCCAGGAAAGACTAGGATCATATTAAAATAACTAGCATGGTTTCCATCTGGAGAGGTAAATTGGAAGAACATAGGTTGTCATGACCTTCCATACACCTCACGCAAGTGCCCCTTGGAGATTTCCTAACAAATAATAAATAACCTCCCAGATGTTCCCTCTTGCAGAATCTTTGTGCTTATCTGTCCAAGTGCAGTGATGCTGTGTGAAAAAACATGATGTGACAGCTGTAAACCACTCTGTGGATTTACTCTAAACACTCTTTGCAAGGTTCTTACCACTGTGGTTCAGTGTCCATGATCCCCATGGAAGGCAACGGGCACAAATTGAAACCAGCAGTCATAAAGTGAAACAAGAGAAGTTGATTAAAGGCGGAAACAGGTCTGACTTCAGCATTGGCATGGGTGGTCTCTTGGGAGACCACCAATTCCAACCGTAATTATTTTATGATTCTATAATAAAAAGCAGGTGCATATCTGCTGGGTCTTATTCCCTTTTGCTGTTTTTCGGATGTCTCATTTTTTCATGCTCAATTCACTCTCAAGTCTTCAATGCGAGGGTGAAAAATGAGACCCAACTTTGGAAGATGGTTACCTTCCCTTCTGTGAGCATTGCGTACAAGTTCGAGTTCACATTACTGACCTGAGGAAAAAAATTGGCCTAAAACACACAGTTGTTGACAACTCTGTCTGCGCTGAGTGTCCGAGGCGTTCACAGCTCTGATTCCATAATGAACCTGTCACGGTTTCTCTGAGCAAGCCCCTGTCCTTTTCCACCTCCTGGAACTAGCCTTGTTTGTTTTAGAAGGAGAACGTGGAGATTCCCTGAAAAAAAAAACTCAAATCCATCATTCAGCTCCTCTTGACTGAGAAAATGTGCCTCGCAGCTCCTGAGGAGTGCAGCCGGCTGCACAGCAGCAGGGACAGCGAGGTCATCTGAGGCATCTCCATCTCCTCTGGCAGAGCCCGGCGTCTGCGAGTCCCTCCTACGCCTTCACAACAGAATTTGTTAAAGGAATTTATACCTGAAGTGCCAGCCAGACTCTGCTTGGCTGGTGCGGCAGAATTACACGTTAATTGTCTGTCAGGGGGGACACGTGGTCAGGGTGCGGGCAATAAAAGGCAATATATTGCTCAGATACCTGAGCAGGGCCTGAGCAGGGTGCTTGGTGGATCTGTTGCTGCCACAGCTATACTAACTGTAAATAGTATTCAAAAGATACAGAAAGTATTTTGATTCCTGGGTCGGCATGGGTCTGTTCAGCCTGGAGAGGAGAAGACTGAGAGGGGATCTCATCAATGCTGAGCAACATCTAAAGGGCAGGTGGCAAGAGGATGGGGCCAGACTCTTCTCAGTGGTGCCCGGTGACAGGACAAGGGGCAACGGGCACAAACTGGGACACAGAAAATTCCATCTCAACATGAGGAAAACCTTCTTTCCTTTCAGGGTGGCAGAGCCCTGGCACAGGCTGCCCAGAGAGGGGGTGGAGTCTCCTTCTCTGGAGACATTCAAACCCCCCTGGATGCGTTTTCCTGTCCAACCTGCTCTGGGTGACCCTGCTCTGGCAGGGGGTTGGACAAGATGATCTCCAGAGGTCCCTTCCAACCCTGGTCCGCCTGTGATACTGGGCTGATGTGGCCCTTCCTGCAGGTTTCCACAGAAAGACCTCTTTGGAAAAACAGATCCACGAAAAGCTTTCTTGTCTACAAGATGAGCACAGCTATGAGGGAGCTGGGTTGGGGGTCTTCCAGAGGGAGGAAATCATGAACTGTGGCTATATTTGCAGGTTGCAAAAGTCAGTGGCCATTTTGCCACGTGTGCCTGCTGAGATGTTAAGAAAAAAAGCATTAAATATATTCCCTTTATTGAGGGATTGGCATAACCTGAACGGTCTTCTAAAAGCTTTCTGGGATTTCCAGACCTGCAAATAGCTGCGAGGAAACCCCTTAGGGATCACAAGCTCAACAAGCTAAGATGGAAAATGAGCTAGATGAGGTGGACATGCCTCACTCCCATCTGCCATGGATTAATCTATGAAACCAGCACCAGAAAAACAAAATTGCCCCTTGGAGGTAAAAGAAACTGTGAGTCATTTAAACAGATTGACACCAGTATGCTCAGGGCCCATCAAGAAACAATTTCCATCCAGCCATGAATATTTACAACTGAAGCACATTCCATTATTTGAAGAAGAGCTGAATTGTTTTGATCATTTGTTGTTGTTGCTGCTGTTGAAGAAAGGATTTAGCCTGTGTGTTAAGTCAGGGAGCGTGAAGTGAAGAAGTGAATGGTAATGGAAAATGCACATATATTTGCTCAGGGTGAGATAGATGAAACGAGGTTTAATCTGCACTTGGTTAGACTTCCAGAGAGGAGTCTGTCTCAGCGGGACATGGGCCATCAGGGCGTTTTCACGTGCCGTAGAAGTTGCTCAGCTGTCTGCTCCTGTCAGATGAGCCAGTTCTGCATTGTGATTTCCTCAGTGGCTGGAATTTGAGAAGAAAATCAGAAGTGAGAAAGCCTGAGCCAAATTCAATCTACTCACCGGGTGCTTCTTCAGAGCAGTTTGACATTGCACGAGAAGGGGATTCCAGGCTCTGCCCAAGCGGTGGGAGCTTCACGCGAAGCCATCGGGCTTCCCTTTCAGTCAGTCTTGCTTCCAGTGCGAGTTTGTTTGGAAATGGAGTTTGTCCTGAGGGAAACAAATAGTTCTGAGACCGTCCTCCTTCTGTATCTGAAAAAAAAAACCAACCCAACAAGTTGAAGGCCAAAAATTTTAGTGGGATGAAGTTTTGGCTGCTTTAGAAATCTGAATCTTCATGATGCTGTTTCAGCAACGTTGAAGACTGATATATAAATGAATGTTAATATAAAGATGGGCATGAAATTAAAATAATTAAAAATGTGTTTGCCTTTTAAAAAGTTTTGACTTTATTGGAGGAAGAAAATCAAAACAACCCATTTAGACATTTTCTTGTTTCATGTTTCATTCTTGTTCTTTCAAAGCTTTCTGAAATGCCACGCTCACGCGGTGGAGGACAGTCATGCAAGGACTTCACTTTATGGGGCTGAATCCCGTAACAGTGATTCAAACTGTTTGTTCACCTGAACGTTTGAGGGAAATTAATCTTAGGCCAGGAGAAGACAATAAATAAACCCAAGCAAATGCTCTCTGGTGAATTAACCGCCTGTACTGTGAGTAGGATAACTTAAGGCCTCAAATCTCTGCAGCTGTGATGGGTGACTTATTTCCCCCAGTTCAAGTAGAAAATGATGAGCTGAAGCCCTGGTACAGCAGAGAGGAGAGTATAATCGTCATGTGGGATCGCTCAATGGCAGGCAAGAAAACATCACTGCAGTATGCCATAGGCAGGACAATAAAGCACTAAATTAATTGCAGAGGAGAGTTAATGACCAGTGTGAGGGATTAATGTAAGCTTAACCCTTAATTAGCTAAACTTTCAACACCACATTCCACTGCTCTATGGCACGAAAATGGATGGTATATATAGAGACATTCATTAGAGCCTCTGTATTTCTTCCACCGCCACCTGCTACGCTTTGGAAGAGCAGCATGTGTGATCCATCTTCGCCTGCCATGCGCGAACAGAAGCGTCAGTAGCGCTGTTAATTCATCAGCAGTTTTCCAGTGATGGAGAAAACTGCGAGAGCTGAACAATGACATCAGAGAGGTTTCAGCTTGACCTCAAATGTGTGATGGCATTATGTTTTGGGAGATTGGAGGGACTCTAAGCCACCTGGAAAGTGATCATTTATGTGAGGGGGTGTCTTGGATTAGAACAGAATTTTTGTCACCAAGTTTCTTGTTTTTTCACTGGAAATATGAACCAGAAATGTTATTGTGAAGTGTGCTGGGAACTGCAGTTTCAGTTCATCATACTCCCATTTTTCTCTGGACGCCCTGGTTGGATTATACCTCCCAGAACGTAACATGGTGTCGCCTCTTTTGCTAAAGAGGTGATGGCTAGTTACAGCAATCACACAGTCCTGATGTATGAAATATTTTCTTTGAAGCATTTAATGTTGGGGGATTCTTCCTTTTTTTTTAATGAAAAGAAATAAAGTGTTTTCCCAAAAGTTTTTGTGAAAACTGCTGCTGTGGTAGATTCTCAAACAATATTCCCATCTAAACCAATCTTTATGTGAAAAAATTTAACCAGATTTCATGAGCAGCATGACCAGACAGGGTGTGGATATCATGCCCTCATTAAGAGAAGGAGTCGCCGTGCCAGATGTTAAGCTTCATACTTGTTGATTGAACTGCATTTTTTGTACTTCACCCTGGTAATGAATCCCACAGCCACCATCCCTTCTACAGATGCTCCAGAAACACTCTAAGTGGCTATTAACTAATGCTAAATTATGATGGAGCATCTCCTGAAATACATGTGACATCCACATGAATAGCAAATGAATTTGTTTCTGTCAAGGCAATGACAACGGATTGCAGTTGAATTAACGTGAGTGCCATTTGCTGCTCTACACCAACTGCAACAAGTTCCTTATAGGGTGCATGTAATTACAGGGACACAAACGACAGCGGAGGGATGCCGTGAGTGCGAAGATGCAATGGTATAGACGGCTGTTAAGGATGAGCTGTGGGAAAAAGCGAGTCCCAGGCTGGCAAACTAATCCTATTTCTGTTGAACCCCGGTGGAGTTTGCCTCCTAAAGACATTAAAGAGAGTGAGATCATGCTGTTAGCTCCCCCAGTTGCATCCATCCCTGGAAAAATCATTCTCTTCTCATCATCACTTGGTAGTACAAAAAGACCCTTGGAGGTCAGTCGTATGATGATGTCTCTGTACATCTACATCTCTCTAGGGAAAAATAAATCAGGAGGGAAAGGGTGTTTCTACAGTGTTCATGCACGATACTAGAACAATGTGCATGAGTCTCCTACAGTGCCTGCAGGACTCTAAAGTTTCTAAAACCTGTTTCTCTGCTGTGTACATTAGTGTTCAGAAACTGGTGTTACATCTCTGCTTCTGTTGGTGTGTCGTGTCAGGTTGAGCCGTGGCGCCCAATTCCTTGTTCTCCATCAATGTTGTGTATCTTGAGGTGCCGTGCAGGGCGTGAAGAGGCAGGTTAAATGAGGCAGGAAAAAGGAATCGGGGAGAGCAAATAGAAGAAGAGGGAAAGTGAGACAGAAAGGGGAGAAAACTATGTTTATGGCATGAGGGATCAAAGCCCTGAGGTTGGTTCAAAGGAAAAACAAATACCAGATTAGAAGCAAGCATGGGTTTTTTGAAACAGATTGATGAGCCAGGAATGGGTCTGAACATTTCCATTGAAACCTTTCCATCAGAAAATGCTTTTTGAATGCAAAAAATTGCTTTCCTAAAGTTACACTGACTGGGATGAGATTTCCCATGAGAAAAATGAAAGATTTTTGTCTTAAAGCATTTCTATTTTCCATGAAATTAATTAAAAAAAAAATCTCAGAGCAAAATAAAATCTTGAAACCCTGGGATATCTCATTAAATGGATGTTCTGATTTTCAGCTACTTCTGAATTATTTAATGAAAAAAGTCACCTGGAGCTGGGGAACTTTCCACCACATGCAATCTCTACATCTTGCACTTGTAAGCCAGGTGAAACCCAGGCTCTATTTTACATGGGTTTTGGGGCAAAACCTGGTATCATCTGATGTTAGTAAGCGTGAACCCTGAGTTAAATACTATATCTGGCTTTCCCTGAAGAGGGATATTTCATACACTGCTTTCAAACAAGTCCTCTATTTCAAAGGGTGGGTTTCAGAGCAAGATGCTTTCTGATAGACCATCCTCTGAGCTTTCTGGAGATGGTTCAGTTTCAGCCTTATTTCCTGATAATAGAAGGTTTCTGCAATTTTGCCTCCATTTGAAAGAGCAGAAGCCTCGAAGACATTTGGTTTCTACAAGTTTCATGAAAACTGGCAGCTGGGAGAGACCCAAACTCAAGTCCACTGAGGACAACCAGGGTCAACGATGATATTACACATTTTGTCTGAGGGCGACCAGCTGTCCAACAAACATATGTGCCCCACTTTCTCCAAAAGCAGCCTGGCAATGACAAGACAACTTACACTTTTCTGACAGTAGAGACAGAACAACGAAGGAAAAAATCAGTATGCATAGGGCTGTGCTACCCGTGGGACATGGAGAAACAACCCAGAGGCAGATGGGTGTGCGTGTGAAGGTAGGTACACAGATGTGGATGTTAGCTGCTCCTGGCTTATTCTGCTTTTGCCTGGTGGGAATCCTAAGGGACCTGGGGCGGAGCAGGGAGAGGTTAGGAGACAAAATATCCTCACCCCTAGGAAAACAAGCTTCATTAATCCTTCTGTTTCAAGAAAAACTTATAGTGGCTTTGGTTTTTCACAGATTATGTAAAGCATTCATTTCCCCCCCTTGCGTTTGCTGAAGAGGTTCTCTTCTGAATGTGTGGGTAATTGAACATGCACATGCTTGTGTCTACCGTGAATCGACCTGCTGGGCTGTCACTGCAGTTCTTGCTGGGAGCACAAGTGCTGCATCCTGATTTTTTAACCACCATGTTGTCCAGAAAGTCAGAGATGCTCATGCTGGTTTATTACTGAGGCATGGCTTTGGAATGCAGTGCTGTATGTACAATATGGGCCACACAGACAGAAGATTTGGAGGGGACCAGAGCCTCATGGCGCTAGGTGGCTTATGCAGTAAATGCCCACACCCCATCTCTCAGAAAGTGAGAATGTGGAAAAGGGACTGGGAGAGCGGAGACATCCTTTTATTTTCAAGCTAAGGTCCAGACAAATGGCATGAATCCGATCCTTCCTTCCTGAGCTTGCTAAAGGGCAGCAAAACTGAGTTTAAACCATTTTAACACCTTCTCTTGCTGGGCTCTGCCATTCTGAATGGTCCCTAACCATCCTGGTGTGACTTCTTTTGCACTTGTGGCTCATGGCTCTTCAAAAGAGATGGGAAAAGGCAAAGAGCTCCTGTGTGGAGCCCTCCAGCCTTGCTCCTGCTGTGCCCTCTGCTCCACCCCACAAACAGAAGACTGTGAGTAGAAGTACTGCCATTTCACTTCAACATCCACGTTATCCATTTGGTCCCATTACATCCACCACGGTTAGCTCTTGGTCTCCAACATGAAGTGAGCCAGCACCTAATTTCCTTGGGTTGAAAACAGGGGCACTGATATCTTGCCCCATGTCATGTCATGTACCGGACAGATGGCGTGGGTGGGAGCTGCCCTGCATGCCTCCTCCCAGGGACCAGGCCACTCTCCTTGATATTCATCACCAAAGATGATGTACGTGTGGCCACACTGAGGAGGACTAGGAGAAGATGCCAAAACCCATATGGGGTGATGCTCCTTTGTCTCACCAGGGTCCACTCCCAGCTTAACTCCATGGGCTTTTCCCCTCCAACCAACTATCTCTGAGGCTGCCTAATTCCCGGCAGCGGGAGAAGGTGATGGTGGTGAGAACCTGCGCTGCAGGACCTGTGCTGCAGGACGTGACCACAGCTTTGCATCGCGCTCCTCGGGCCATGGGTAGGAACAGGCGCCCGCCCAGCTCTGAGCCTCTGTAATATCGCATCGTTGCAGCGCTCGCACACCTCCGTTCGGACTGACGATAAAATTGTCAGCTCCTTGGGGCGAGGACTGCCTTCCTGGTTTATGTTTGTTATTAAACATTTATTTTAAAAATTGATTAAAAATTAAATAAGGGAGGGGATTTGTTTTAGTGTGCCTCAGAGAATGATGTGGGTTGTGATTTTGTGCAGAGACAAGAATATCCACCATTCCTGTTTGGAAGGAATTAAAACCAAGCGGATTTTTCTACGAATGTCTTCACTCAAAAAACATTTTGATAGCCTTACTATATTTGCTTACAAGTCAGGTACACAGCGTACCTGGGCGTCCATAGCTATTCCCAGCTCTGCACACCCCAGGTAGCTCCTTCAAGCGCCTGCAGGCTAAACAGCATCCCTAAGTAAAACGTCTGCCTCCCTTCCACTTAGGAATGCTGTTAAATATGGAAGGGTATTTCTAAGCCTAAGATTACTCCTCTATTTCATGTGCCATTGGCTGTTTGTTGGTGCAATTAATTGCAGAATATTTTCCTCCCGTGTTTCAAAACAAGCTGTAATGGTACCCATTGCAGGGGGTTAAAGCAAAGCGCAGCTACCACAGGTAAATTCATCTGGCAAACTATTTCTAGAGATCAAGCAAGGACAATTTAGTCACCAGGGATAGGGAAATGTGTTGTGCATTTATTTTGTTGCAAATCAGGTAGGTACATACACAGTCCCCATTTGCAAAGTAACCTTGGGACTGGGGAAGAGGTGTAAGCTAATTGTTAACACTCTTATTGTTCGCCCTTTTAGCTTGTATATTCATGCTTTTTTCTATCAGGAGGAGAAATAAATGTGTGAGTCAGGTATGTTCTTGTAATCACACTTATCTTTCAAAAAAGACACGCACACTTTCATTAAACACAATAAACCCAGAAAACAGCATGCATTCTTGCTTTGGTCTGGCCCTCCTCTGAGCTGTCTGACCAAGCAGCTCCATCTCCCTGCAGGGTTTCATGGTCCCACTTGGAACAGTTTCTCTTTCTTTTCTCTCCAGGCACACCCAGGCTTGACATTTTCCAGCTATTGGGTGTGTGACCAGTGGTGCCCCTCCGGCCACATCAATATGACGTTTTTCAGCCAAGATGTTGGCTCCCATCTCACTGAATTGTTAAGGATGGTGATGGTTCAGTGATGTAGATGGTGATTTTTTATCACTTATTACAGCAGTGATGCACCAAAAACCAGTTTTATGCATGTGATGCTTGCTACTTTGGGGGAAACCCATGTTCCTGAGATATCCATGCCTGCAGAGGAGGCTTTTGGGTCTTGCTCATGAGACGAGAGACAGTTTCCAGTAACTCCACGCTGGGTTTTTCTACGTACCCAGTGCAAGCTGGGAGGGGAAGGAAAAGCCAGGGGAAGGGGGGTCTGTTTCTTGGCGTGGGGATCGGGGAGGCTCCTGTCTCTGCTGTAGGGCTGCAGCAGAGGATATTCCCTAGGGACCGTGCTGGTAAGTTCCGCTCCTTTCTTGCAGGCACCAGGGAGCTGTCAGATGTGCCTTTGGTCCTTTGGGCCAACTTGCAGGTCTTTGGCCGAGTCCAGGGATGAAGAGGAAATGTGTGTTCCTCTGCTCCACACAGTAAAAGAAAGACACAGCGTAGTAGGATCAACATCAAACTTTTTCTTGAGTTATCACATTTTCCAGGGATGCAGAAATGTGTCCCCAAGTGCAGCATCACATGAACGCACCTTTGGGAACCCAGGCTCTGCTCTTCGATGCCAGTTCATTTTGCGGTCTCTGTGAACTGTATCACTTTGTGCAGCACAGATGGCCTTGGAAAAGCACAAGCAGAAGTAGGTCTGATAGTGTCAGCTGGTATTCTCCCAACCCTGAGGTCAACTGCCTGTGTGATCTTGACTCCAAGAAGGGATTTGAATTCAAGGAAGCGAGGGACATTTGTATGAGCCTCCATTGCTGGAAATAATGCTTAGCTCTGTTCTTTCCCCATATTTTTCATGCCAGACTGGCATAAAAAATACTTCCATGCTGAATTTCATAGCTTTCCTCCCTCCTTATGTAACACAGAATTATCTTCCTGTTTCTTTAAAATTAAGAGGTTTAGCAAGTAGATAAATGACACTTCTTAAAAACCCAGCCCCAACTGTGAAGCAAATACACCTTTCCTCCTAGGGAACCATTCCTTTGACTTGTTATTTTGAGCTCCATCATGGCTGTTGCCATGCAATGGCAACTTTGTGGAAAAGGAGGTTAAGTGCTTAGGTTAAAACAGGTTCAAGCGTAATCCAGAGTGCCCTTGGCACAGACAGAAGTGTTTTAGTGGGTCTCATTCATCATTGCCTGACTGCTTAAAGTGGTAGAGTGGCTCATTATTGTTTTTATATGCCTTTAAAAGAGCTGCAAAGAGAAAAGTACCACTATTTTCCTCCCTTAACCCACACTCAACAGGGAACAATAGTATTTAAGACCTCAGAGAGCAATGTAAAAGGTTTCCTCTTCAGAAACCAAATTCCTCTGCATGAGCCACATGGAGCAGCTCAGGCTCAGTTCCAGAGAGGAGGTTTCTGTTCGTTTGTGGAGTTACGTCTACGACAGCATTTTGGAGCTGATAGCAGGGAGCTGCTGTTGCCAGCTGGTATTGCCAGACCTGCCTTCATGAAGCCATCGTCTGCCCCAAAGCCAACTGGTGGCTCTTCTCTTGACTGATCCTGCCAAAGATTTGTTCTCCATGGGGTTTGTTGAATCTTCAGCAGGGACTGTGGACCCTGCAATGTAGGGAAGGATTTGCACCATCATGGAGCATTAACAAAATATATTTTGAAGATTACATATCTTAAATATCACTGAGCAAAGACCTTCTTAGTGCTCCAGCCTTGCCTATTTGTTTTACACAGGTGGAACCCAACTGATACATTCCGTGACTCAGAGTAGTCCATACCTGAGAAATTCTGTGCAGATATGTATGCTACCAGAACAAGGCAGAGGTCCCGGCTATTTTTTTTTAACTAAGTGTCTGCTTTAACTTTATGTACCTTGCCAAGGATCTTTACAAAGCTGTTTCTTATGGAGATCATGATATGTCAATGCCACTGGAGAAAGCAGTGGCAAACGCTGGTGCAGAGTGAACGGTGAGTCTCATACATTCAAAATCAGCTGAACCCAAAGTGGAACAGGTACAGAGAGAGACTACGAGGAGGATTAACAAAAAGAGACACCTGTTTTAGGAGGGAAGATTATGAGAATTTAGCTTGTTTAATCTAGCAAGGCAAAGGCTGTGTGAAGGGCTGCGATTACGCTGTAGAAAATACATCAAGGGGATAAGCGCTGAGAGGGAAATGGAGCTATTTCAGCTAAATGATGATGCTGGCTTTGGAGCAAATGGTATAAATTGGTCATAGATAACTTTATGCTGGAAGTTAGAAAGGTTTTTTTAATGCTTGAAGGAATGAAATCCTGAAGTAACTGCTCGGTAAGAATAATGGGGATAAAAAGCCTAGCAGGTTTTAGAACAGGATCATCCCTTGTGGATGGGATTATATGATGTGGTTGCCAGTAACAGGCGGCTGAATTCAAGGACCTCTCCAATCTGATGCACACCAGAATTTTCTGAAGAAAAGACTAGGGGTACACCTGGATCGTGGGTGTTGAGCATGTCTGAGCTGTGTGGGATGCCTGGGAAACCTCGAAAAACACAGTCATGTCCTGGAAAGCTCTTTTCCCTCGGTTCTTGGAGGCACATAGTGTGAATCCTGTGTTTCTTCACCATAAGAAGATTTTAATACACAGCTTATTAGATCTGGAAATGTTATTAACTAAGACCCTGGCTTTGTCTGGATGGAGATATTAATATTTAGTCCATCAGGGTGGTTAACCCTGTCCAGTGTTGTGTGAAGATCCCATGTGGGGGCTGAAGCAGCTTCAGTGGTTGAGGGTGTTTGATGTTGCTTGCTATGGGCATCTACACAAAACATGGGTGCGAGACACCCGAACTGCAGACAATCTCTGGTCTGACAATCTCTCAAACTTGCTAATGTCAAGTTGAGGACATCCCTGAGTGTTATTCAATGTTTTCACCTTCAAGGGGAGGTAAGAACTTCCTGGGGGTTTTGCTAACGCTCAGTCTGACTGAAATCAAGGCACTAGATGTGGTCGGATTTTTGTTTATCATCTTTATTGATATAGCATCTGTGAGCCCCTGAAATGCTGCTGTATCAGACTCTGTACAAAAATGGATCAGAAAAATGGTCTGTCCTCTCTACTGCTTAAAAATAATATAATGTTCTCTCTGATTTAAGCAAGAAAAAGAGGGGAAAACATCGGCTAGACTGATTCTGACCAATAGCTTTCCAGTACTCATAATACAAGAGAGATAGAAATGCAAACCTTATTTGAAAAGACAATAATACACTCCCTCTGCAGAAATGAGTGAGTTGGTCTTGATTTTATCCACCTGGGAACTCTGATTATTGTCTCATGAAACAGAGCACCCGGTCTATTATCCCATAAATAAGCGCGAGCAAATGCACTGTGTTTTCATTACAAAGCCTGGCTCCCCTGCAGGGCTGCTGCACGCTCTGGAAAATACTGCAGAAGAGGGAAGAAATTTGGAATTTTGCCCTCGGGTTTCCTAGAGAGACAACTGTGGTAGCAGTTAGAGAAATATTCGCTCTGCCCACCGGGGTTTCCCTCCCGTGGCTAAAAAGCGATTGTTGCTGCTATTAATTAGAGCTGTATGGAAACATTCGCAGGCAAACCTGGAGCCACGTCAAACACGCCTTGCAGGGTTGTGTTACAGGCTTAAACTGCAAATCAACTCCCTTTCAAGATGCACTGCGACACCCGACGGGAGTGAGAGAGCGAGCTGGAGATCTGGCATCAAGTGACGCGGGAATGCATTTAGGACAAACCAAGGTCCAGATGTGGACTAATTAAGACTCACTTTCTGTTGACTTAGGGGACATTATCTAACAAATCTGTGACTGGCATCCCAGCTTCGTGCTGAATGTGCAGTTCAACCTCCTTTCTTCTTGATTTTCGTGCCAGCACTGGGGTTTTGCTCCAAGTCCTTTTTGTTCCCTTTTGAATCCTAAATTTTGTGCTGGAAAGCTCCACTCAAAGCGAGGACAGCAACGACCCTGCTCACACCACTGTGTGCTGCCGACAGAGCTGGGACTGTCCAAACCGTTTGGTGCTTTGCTAGATTCACCTATGACCCATCTCCAGAGGGATTACCCTGCTGTAGAGGAGAACTGTGGATCAGGCTGGGTAGATCTCGACGGGTCCTGCTGCAAAAGGAGGGATGCTCTGCTTAACCAATGCAGCCAGCAAGGAGAGAGGCTAAAAAGTAAATCCGTACTGGTTGCTTGGTACAAAGTACAATTAAGCCATTTGAATGGGTGGGGGTGTCTTTGCTGGAGCTTCCTTGGATGTTGAAATCACCTCTCCATCAGTAAAAGGTTGATGCTGGTGAAAATGCAGCAGGACAGACGCGTGAAGGATCTGCCCTAGCCATCAGCTCAGCATCGCCCCTGAGATACGTGTCAGGCTGGGATGTGAGAGAGTTTTCGATCTCTTGCCGTTGTGTTTCAGATCATTTGCTTTGACTGCGTGCATATGTTGTCAATTCACCAGCACCTTTACGCAGTCAGTTATAATTCACATTTGCTGTTTTTTAATAAACGTTTGTTCACTGGAGCATTTTCCAGGGAGTGTGCGTGGTGCGCAGAGCCAGCCCACATCCCAGCAGCCTCCAACACAATCTAAGGCGAGGAATCAAGCTCGGAAACAAATCAAGAATATATTATGTGACACACGCCGCCTGCGGTGTGAGACGGAGGGGGACTCTGTGAATGGGAGTCTTGCAAGAAAGTCCTAGCAGCCATGCAGATTGAACACTTGTCAATGCAGTGGAAAAATCCCAGGGAGAATCATGGCCCTGCTGAAATTCCCTTAAAATCCAAAATCAGTCTCAGCCACTGCCACAGTTAAGCACCTCACCATCCTCTGCACCCACCGCAGGGTTTGTTATCTGGGTTGCTGTTCCCATCGTCCAGATGGATAATGGAAGCAAACCAGGGCCTATGGATTGCATGGTGATGAGTGGCCTTTAAGAAACATCCCAGGAGCCCCAGATCTTCAGGAGGGTACTGAGAGACAGAAAGGATATACACAGAGCCAGGCCTGAATGTGATTCTTCTAAAGATCCAGGACTCATGCAGAAAAGGGAGTGCACGGTCTGTGCGAATACTTCAGAGGGTGTTGGGAGCCCAATCCACTTTGTTGATAGAGAGAGCAATGCAAATTCATAATTACTGTAGATAAACATGTTCAAATTAATTACTTCTCCCATTTGATGGCTGTGCAAATGATGCAATGACTAATAGAGCCTCCTTTCCTTTCTTCTTTGCTGTGAAAGCCAAGGCTACGGCCTGCGCTTGGGAAGGACGTGTCAGCAAAGCCAAGGAGGGGACAGAAGAGCAGATGCCAAAGTCGAGCAGCTCTGAATCTTGCTGGGGGCACGAGCCTGTGACCAGGAAACTGGACTCGGACTTCAGAAGCTTTTACTTCTATGCCTTTGCCTCAAATGCAGCTGCTGCTTGGACAAGACCAGTTTGGCTTTAAAGTAGGTCAGACTCTGTAGAACTGAAGTCATCTCAGGATGTTCTGTAGAAGAAGAAATACATGTCAGTGTGACACCACTCCATACAGCGACTTTTAATAGTGCTGCTCTCCATGTGATTCAGAGAGCGGCTGTAACACAGAAGAAATGCTGCATCCAGCTGGAACAATTCATGGGTCACAAGTCCCACCTGAAGGGATGGACTCAAGCAGAGATGAGGACAACACAAGAGAAACATGGTAGTGGAGGTTGAAATTCTCAGGCTGCTTCCAAAAAAAAATACAAAGGAAAGGACTTGGAGAAGTACCAGGGTCCTGCGCACCTTTTTAGCAAATTTGGGGTCCCAAAAACCTAGTTATCCACTCAGATGATAGTGTCTCAAATTTTTCTGGATAGTCTGTCAGCAATGCAGTCAGGAGTATTTTAATAGCATGAAGGCATCCTGGACACTCCTTTTAGGTCTCAGACACACAATTAGCAGTTTCGGGTTCTAAACATCTTGTTAGCGTTTTGGGAATCGGAAAGGAGACACGAATGAATCATGACTTCAGGCACCTGCTCAGCAGCTGTGAGTTTTGGATCCCCCCTGTTAGCAGTCCCAGGGAGTTTCAAACCTGTTTTGAGGGAAGCGTTTCCATTAGCCTGGAGAGAAATTCCCATTTTGTCCCCTGTCATCCCCCAGCAGCCAAATCCTTCTGTTTCCTTTTCCTGGGAGGCACCATTCCCAGGCTCCGCCGAGCTGCAGTTTGCCCTGTTTGCTACGTGCTCTAAAATATGCGTTTAGTTTAACACATTGAGCCAATCTGTTTCCCAAACCCAGCTGCAACTACAAACCCTCCGGGGGAGCTTGGCAGCGCTGCTGATGTGACACCGCTCGCCGGCAGCGCTCGGGAGCGCAGGTTTTTTGGGAAAGCAGTGAAGGGGAGCAGAGAGGAGGAGGAAGATGTAAAAGCAGGTCAGCACAGCACCTCGGAGCAGCTTTCCCTTCTCCCAGGGCCGCCCACCATTCAACAGGAAGGCAAAAGAGAATAGAAAAATAATGTTTGCTGACTCTCTGAGGAAAGCAAGGCTGAAGCAAACTCCATGTGGGGGATCTATGCATTATTTATGGCTCTCTGTGCTGTACACTATCCCCCACCGGATGAGCAAGTTTTCTTGTTCAGAGGGATGCTCTTAACAGCCAGTTTAAACCCCGGTCCCTTTTCTCCACTGAGCTGGGACTGCAGGACATGAAGCCATAGCTGCCACACCTTCATCTCCCCAGGTGGGAGAAGCCAGGAGGGTTTATCAGCCCAGCCGTACATGGGATGTAGACCTACGACCCCCGGAGAGCACATGTGTGGGATGTGGACCCATGACCCCCGGAGAGCGCATCTTCCCCAGGCAGAGTTTGCTCTCGCTGCCCTCACCGGCTCCATCCGAGCCAGCAGAGCTCTGCTGAGCCAGGCAGCAATTAGCCCTCTATTCTCCCTGTCTAGACAGGCCTTGGAAATGCTGCTTCTGAGCCGAGATCTTCCAGCTGGGGTAGGTTCGTTTCACAGCTTCCCTTGGAAATGCTGCCGCTTTGTGATGGGTTCCCGTCCTGCTGGACCGCAGCCCAGTCAAACCTGCTTTGCAAAGCGCGCGCCGGGACCGACTCGTGTTGCTTCGCTCCATGGTGCGTGTAAAATACATCAGAATAAAAATCAGAGCAATGCGGAGGTAACGCTGGTGTGGCCTTGTTTGCATTTTACTTCTTTATTACCATAAAATATGAAACTATATTATAATGTGATAAGGTTTTATACTGTGTTATTCTAGGCTTCATATATTATAAAGAGTTTATATTAAATATGATATTACATAGGTTTCTATGCACATACATTATTAACTGGATATTTAGTATAAATTAGGTGGTTTTGTTATTATAAAATGTCATCAATATTTCAGTATAGCAACGTGTTAAAAATAAAAGGGATTAAAGTGATAAGCTGGAACTGCCTGTTTTACCTACTGAAATAAACCAAAAACTTCAGCACTTCTGAAACTAAACCAGAAATTCCAAGTGATTCATGTAGACTTTTGTCCTGAAGTGGATTTCGCTGAATAAAATTGACACTTTGGTGTGAAATGTTAGAAACGAGATGAGACCACCTTTTTCTCTCAGGTGTTTTCTGATCCTTCCTCCACCCAGCGTCTGCCCCATCCCAGCCGTGGGAGCGAAACCCCGTGGGCTCTGGGAGGCTGGTGGGAAAGTGGGAATAAGAGCAAGGTTTTGGAGTATTTGCAGAGGAAAATGTTCAGCACCTTGGGAAAAATGGCCAGGTTTGGGATTATTCCTCCGCCTCCTCCAGCGCGGTCTTATCTCTTGGGCTCTCTGTGCTACTGGAAGCAGCTGGAGAGCAGCAGGGCTCTGTGTGTGCGCACATGTGTAGGTAGAGAAGGGCTCTCCATGAGTACAGACGTCCCAAAAGACCCTCCATTAGCTGGTAGCCACCTGAGCCTCCTGACAGACAGCCACCATGGGCACACACAGTGGAAAAACATGCCATAAAATACACAAACATCTATATAGACCCTGTGGTATTAGTGATTAATGCCTTCCTTATTGGTATAAACCACTCGGAGTGACAGCCTGGGACAGGAGGAATTTATTTTGCTTAGCTTTGTCTCTGGATGTTTGATTTTGGAAGAGCTGAGGGATTTAACTGAATTTCGGAGAGCCCGAGTAAATGGAGCAGAGAGAGCTCGGGGAGGAAGGCAACTATTTTGCCTCCCTGGAAAAACCTTCACGAGGCTCTTTTTGGCCTGATTCAGATACAGCAAAACTCTCTGAAGCAGCTTTGGGTTGAGATGTGGTCACAAATGCCACAGCAGTGAGGGCTGCCTCTGCCAGAGGAAGGTGAGAGCCGCATGGCAAACCCTGCGCAATCTGCTCTGCTCTCCCTGGTGTCTGCAGGGCTGCCGCTGATGTCTCTGTTTATCGGGCAAGACACGGCCCCAGGGGAAGCCGAAGGAAAAATTAGCAACAAAGCAAGGCGCGTGAAGTGCTGAGAGGCAGCAGGCACCTCGCTGTGCTGCAATGGATGGCTTCCAGCAGGAAGAGGAGGGTTTTTTAAGGAGCCCTGAAGATTTTCCTGGCCAGATCATGACAGGTTTGGGCTCAGATGGCCCAGCAGATCTTCCAAATATGTCCTTCAAGGGATGCAGTAAAAAGGCCCTACAAACCTCTCCAGTTTGTGTGCTCTTGGTGCCCACCTCCTGGGGTAGAAATTGTGCTGGGTTCATCAGAGAGGGATGTGGGCTGTGGCAGGGACTCACGGGTCCCTGCTCTCCCAAGCCCTGCTGGGGGAGCAGGCAGTGCCTGGGGCTCCTTCCTCCTCCAGCATCCTCCATCCATCCATCTCCTCCAGCTCTGGGCTCATGGACTGGGGTGTCCTGACCTTTCACAGCCTGTACAGGAGAGATGGCCACAGCCACGGGAGGAGTGAGGGGGGAGCAAAGCAGGAGCTCTGGGGTCTGTGCTGTAAAAGCAGCTGAAAGCACCCGTAGCTGTGGTGGGTCAGCATCACCTCTTCTCATCCCCTCCCTTGCACCCAGGAGGGTACAACCTGCATTCTCCCCCTGTGTTAATTTGCCCTAAAATGTTAATTTGCCCTAAAAGAGCTCTGAAAACCCAGCATGGGGCTGCAGAAAAGAGAAGTTTCCTGGGGAGCAGCAGGATGCAACCGCCCATTAACATCAAACCCACACCTAAACTGTTCCCGGAGCACAGAAAGAAGCGGAGAGCTGGTTCCACAGTGGACAACTTTCCCCTTCTCCTCCGCTGCTCCGTGCCACAGCCTGAGAGCAGGAAGAAGCTTTAGTCTTGTGTTGAAATGACTGAGGATCTCCAGGTTCTCCTGCTATAATTTACTGCTGCTTATTACCAGGCTGGTGGGGGAAATCTGCAAAAGTAGCCAGCTCCACCCAAGGACTATGGAGTGTCAATGCCTTTGCGCATATTCCCTGAATCTCACTCTTCCACCAGCCTTGTGAGTTACCCTTACAAGTCCCTCACCATCCACATTCTTTACATTCAATAATAGCATTTCTGAAGTTGTTTTCTAGAAAAGATTTTTAGGCAAGTCTTTTCTAGAAGGTTTTTAGACCTTTCTTAGGAGCTGAGGTACTCTCATGAGAGGAGCCAGCTAAGCATTGCTAAGGACATTCTTTTAGCTCTTGCGAAGTTAAATATCAAATAGCTTCTCTCTTACAATCTTGCGTATTAAAAAAAAATGAAAAAAACTTGTTTCGAGCATGCTTCAGCTAGTTTTAAAGAGTAACTTGCCATGAGATAATAGCATCGTGTTTCCCAGCTCTCAGATGCTGTGAATTGCTTTCCCATAAAACAGATGCGTGTGAGCTTGATTCTCTTTCAGGTCATACCCCTGAGAGGGAAATGGGCTCTTTTTTCCCAAAGTGCTGAGTTTTCAGCTGAACAGAGCCTAATCCCAGCTGCACGTGCACACAGGCTGGGTGAGTGTGCTCCTGGATGGAAGGCACTATGGAGAGGTGCCAAGGCTCGGGGGCCTTTTAGTGCCTGGGACCTCTCCTACTTCAATTCGTTGGGCAGCGGTTCTCCCTGCACTCACATACACACATGGTGGAAGGAGGAACTGTGAATGCTCTTGAAGGTGCCCAGGCAGAAAGCCCAAGCAAGAACACCCACAAAGTCAACGAGCACTTGCCAAAACCTTCCTTTTTCTTGTACACCAGCACTATTCATCCAGCCCACAGAGCGATTCTCACAGTTGGGTTCATCTGGTGGTTCATGCGATGAGGTGTTGCACACATCCAGGCTCCACTCTTGGCCCCTCTAGTGACAAGCATTTGTGAAAGCAGACAAGCCAGCATGAGAAGCAATTTTGGGCCAGCAGGTCTGAGACCGCTTCAAGGAAGTGCTTGATTTCTGAGCTCCTCACTTTAAAGTGGAGGCTCCCCAAATGGAAGGGGAAACCCTGAATCTTTATTGTCATAGGATTAATGTGAATGTGAATTCTTAATCAGTGGACCATAAACCTCTCTCCTTCCCAAGGGCTGATTTCTCTTTGTTTTATCTGTGGGGAATGTATAAAAGATGGATTTCTTTTGGCTCTGCAACCCACCTGTGATAGAGGAAACTGTCCCCTGAATGCCAGCCTGATGGTTTAACCACTGCAAAAGCACCTGGTTATGAGCTACCATGGGGGTGTACAACCAAAGAAACCACCGCGGCTTCCCATGCAGAGATAAACACCTGGCTGAAATGGATATACTGGCATATATGAGGGGGGCAGGTAGGTGTCAGACCTCGGTCCAAGCACCCAGAAGGCTCCTCTCCTGAAATACTGGTGGCTTCTCAACCACAGGTACCTCTGTGGCTTTGGAGCCATGGAGAAATTGATTTTCCTGGGTGCATTCGTTAAGGGCTCCACAGCACCATAATGAAAAGCACTGCAGATCTATCAGCGTGGCCCTGAGAAGACATCTCACAGGAAAACACTATTTTTCTTCTCCCTTCAAGGATCTCACACATTTTATTCCTCCCATATCCACACAAGGCAAGGGTCGGACTTGTGATGAAGAAGAAACACCTTCCTCACCCCCTCTAGGAGGCTTTCATCAAAAAAGATGCACTGTAAATAACCCTTGTTTCCACTCCCAGCTGTGGGTTTTATGTTCTGGGCTGAAGAGATAAACTAACTCCCTAGTCGCAACAGCGAGCATTTGTAGCATTTGTTTCCAGTCCTCTCCCCCCACACACCCACCATGGCATGACAAATAAGAGATTGTAATTCTCTGGGAGGCATGCTTTATGGGAAGCAATGCATTTTGCTGTCCAAGCAGCCAAATATTATGTAGCTCGGCAGTTGATACGAGGTTTGGGCAGTATATTCTCTGGCAGACTTGCCACGATTTTCCGATTCACTGAGCTAATACGGGATGATTAAGAGAGGTCTTCCTTACTGGCTACTACTGTAATTTTTTCCCCTGCACCATGTAATTGTTCCCCAATTTACTTTTGCACAAATGGGGCTGTTTCTCCCTTCTCCATATAGGTCTAAGGTTTAATTTTTCTTTCTCTCTTGTGCACCCATGGTGACTGTGTCCCATGGAGAAGGTTCAGGGAGCACGTTTGTGTGTGTGTCTCAGTCTTGTTTAAGTTGACTGTTCTCAAAGCTGGGAAACCTGGAGAACAGAGTCTTCTTCTCCTGTGACCTGTAACTCTTTTAAGTCATTTCTGCATCAAAGCACAGACCGTCCAAGAGAGGAGGACATGCTGCAGATGACCCCCAGTATCTGAGACACAATTCTTACTTGTTCTGAGGGCAGTCAGCCTTGTATTGAGGTTAGTCAGCTACTGCGTGGTGATCTGTGTTCCCCACACTACATTGTTTTGTTTAAAATATACCCAGGTGCCATCAGCCTGGGGCTCTGTAATTGTTAACACTGTTTCAGCGGGATTTATTGGCATGTTTGGCTCTTTCCGTATCCTCGTGCAATCACTGTTGCTGATACTGGCATTTAACAAGCTAATATCATTGTCTTGACATAATTTGGATGCGGTCCTGCAGTTAACAGGTTATAATACAGCTATTCTGCAGTGCAGATACAGTCCTCTCCTTCACCCTGGGAAATTACGTATGCTAGCTCCTACAGACATTGCGTAACAGCCCGTCTCAAAATGTATTGATGCTTGCTCTGCTCTTCATGTACATCTTCACATCCCTTGTGGTGGTACCAGTGTCACTGACCCAGTGTGAGCTGGTTACAGTTTTGCTTCTAGTCTCAGCAGGGCACAAGGAGAATAACAGAACTGTAAGCATGTCAAGGAACAGGGAATCTGTTAATAGGATTTTTTTTTCACTTGTGGAAGAGAAAGCGTTAAAGATAGAGACATTGTATTGACTTCCAGAAAAGTTAAGCTCAACGTGTCTACTTTCAGCTTTTATTTTGGAGCACAGCATAGACGCATCATGTAGGGGAATCAGGTACCTTGATTCTCCTGTGGTTTTTATTCACTCACTGAATTTACTAGAGAATGCAGATTGCAAGTAGCTAAAGGGCAGGCTATGTACACACCGTAAATTGATGTGGTAGCACAGGTCTAGGTATAAATTCCCGCCTATACTACAAGAGTGGGATAATATTCAACACCAGAGGTAATGGTAGCTACATAACAACAGAGATATGGAACACCATAATATTACCAATATAGTCTCGATGACTATCACTGAATTCAGAAATCGTATTATCCCCTTCATTTGTATTTTATGACTGTGTTTATGTTTATGTTATTTCTGCTATGTGATGAGAACACCGGTTAGAAAAGAGAGGAGGGAGAAACAGGGGTTATCACTGGCCTAAGGACAAGTGTAGGACACCACTTGTGACTGAACCAGGATAAGGGCAAAGGCAGATCAAGGCAAAGCATTTCAAATAGGGATAGAAGAATATTAATACACTTGTACTTGGAGAAATTCTGGTCACACGAACAAGAAATCATAGAAGAAATGGATTTCCCTTAACCTTCCTTAGGTTGCCTGTTGCCTGCTCCTCTGGCAACACCCAGAATACACTGTCCCGGCAGTAGTAATAAATCTTTAGCAATGGCAATGCAAGACCAGTGAGAAAAATGACCATTTTTCTAGTAGAGGTTGTTTGCCCATGAATGGATAATTATTGACCCAACAGTTCCTCTGCACTCAGCTGGTTGCTGCTGGGACAAACTGCCAAAGCCAAAGGCGGTGGGAGGGATGCATAATCTGATATAGGAAAGTTGGGAGAGCCCTTAAGCATATAAATCACTTACAACTGTGTAACTGTGTCCCAACAAAACTAATGGGACGAAAGCTGGGACAGGTACTAAAGAAATACATTAGACAAGTGCCCCTGATGCTCGTCACAGTTTGGAAGGGACCCAAAGTCCAAGAAGAGAGTAATCCCAGCAGAGGAGTAACTTAAGCATGGGCACAGAAGGAAGATGGACAAAGTGTTTGGAGTTGCTGCCGGAGCAGCAAGAGCCTGTTTGTGGAGCTCTCAGTGATGCTCACAAGTCGTTTCTGGCTGGGGCTGTTCCATGCTGGGTGGGAGCTCAGCTGATGGATAGCATACAATGGTGACAGTGCTTGAGGGACCCTGAGCAGGGCCCTGGCAGCTGTCCCATGCAATGAATGGCCACAACAGTCTATTATCCAGTGATTTGGCTTCAAGGCCTTAGCTAACTTAGAAGCAATTTATCTGTGCTATATTCTGTGCTTGTAAATATAGGGTCATCTGCCCCTGTTAAAGCATGAGAGTGGAGACAAGGTCTCTTTAGTCAAGGCCTTAAATCTAGATAGAAGTCAAAACGTATCCCTGGTTGTCCCACGAGAGGCCCTGGCCTTTCAGCAGTAATTAATTTAGTTGCAGGCTGTTTCATGTACTTGGCTCTGGGGATGCAAATTCCACCTGTTCATTGAATTTGTAGCTCTACCTCCCTGCTAGCCCCCAGATCGGTTCATCACTCATCATTATTTATTAGTGCACAGCATCTTTCTTCCTATCCAAAGGCATTGCACCGGTTCTGTAATCAAAGCAGTTCGTGATGGGGGATGAAGGTTGGGTTGGAGCTGCGGACACCATAGAGGAAAGCTCAATGTGTTTGCTTGCAGCTAATTTTCCCACAGCACAATGACACAGGCTTTTAATTCCTGAATATAGTCAAGTCTTTGGGTTTGCATCCCACAACAGGGGTGTTGTGGTGCTTTTGCCGCAATTTGGGGTTATAAATTGGAAGATGACACATAGTAGGAACCTGTCGTACTGTAAAAAAGAAATGGGTTTTCTAGGACACAGAGAAGGCACTGGGTTTCCTCTAGAATAAAGAGAATTGCTGCATTTTTGCCAGCATCCTGACCACAGAGCTAACCAGCTCATTTCTGTCAACTAGAAGCCATGAGAAAGCAGAGGGAGGAAGACAAAAAGAGACAACAAACTACTATTGTAGGTTAAAAATAATAAAATGAAAAAAAAAAAAGAGGGAGAAAAGTGTCTTCTGTCCTTGGTGTCGTGCCATGTTAGCAGCATCATAGCTCTAACAGGATTCGGGAAGGTATAAGATAAAGATAGCAGAAGAAATGAATCCCAGTCAAGACGGCCTACGATCATTAAGGGAATTTTAACCTAGCCTGAAGCTATGCACTGCATACGTCTTAAAACATAACCTCTCGGTGACCTTGAAAGAATATTTGTCCCTGTTTGAAAATAAAATTCAGAAGGGGAGAAAGGAGAAAATTGATAGAATAAGCACTCCAGACTTTAAACACAGACATTACTGAACACAGCCTACATAAAGCTTTCTCAATCCCTCACGCACTTTCTCATGAAAAAACTTACCTATTGTTCCATCTTATTTGCATTTGGGAGAGCGGCTGACAGGCAATTAGGGCACTTAGATTAAGCACCAAGGTTTGCAATCCTTGGTAGAGGCAGAATGAAACGAAGGCACAGGATTCGGGGCTGTGCTATTACGTGACTGTTTGTAATGCAGATCCATACGCTGCATTTCTTGCCAACACCTCAAAGCTAAAAATAGAAACGTTTCTTTCACAGTTGGCATGCAGGAAGAATCTGAGTCCGGGCAGTGGGGACATTAGAAAGTTTCATGGGAACATCTCTCATTTGGTTAGTTGTACATGACCAACTGGCATCAATGACAGAAGCAATGAGTAGCATCAGCTACTCTGGAGTACCATGAAGAACAGAGTTGGCCCAAAGCCTACAGATATTGCATGCAAGATCTGAGAGGACAAATTGAACCTCAGAGCTGCTCCTGATGGGAGCATAACGTTGGGCAGGAAGCACATGGCCTCTGCGCCCATGGGGAAAGAAGCACTTTAGCTACCACCTCCATCCCTTCTGATTCACCTGAGTGACATGAGATGCCCAGACAGAGGAGCTGTGCCACATGGTTTTGATTGCACTTAAAGTCTGAGGGTCCCTGTAGTGTCACGGGTTGGGGAGCTTCACGGTGGCCATAGCCATCTTGTGCTAGTTCTGGTGACCAGTCATCAAGACTGCTGTTTGCAGAACGAGCATGAAAAGATATTAAAATCACCCATGTCACTAGCTCTGACCAGATTTTGGTTTGGGGTAAGTACCTGACAAGCCTGCCCAAAGAAATGTTGGTTGGGGAGGGCAAAGGTACATATTATGATTACTAAAGGGAAGGAAAGGTGACAAACATGTGCCACACAAGGCAACTTTTATACCTTATTCCATGATCAATCTAGTCTGCTGGGTCAATTCACCCTCTTCCAACTCTTTAGCTGACCCATTTGGCTTACCACCAATGTCATGTTTCCAGGTTGAGGTTACAGATGGGCCATCATGTTCTTGAGACAAGACTCTGCTCTCGGCAGTGATAGCTACTGATATTTTGACTGCCTTCCTACCTCCTCCACCTCACTGTCCACAGCCATATCAACGCCTGGATTACTTGATCCCCACCAGAGTAGGATGCCTTAGGGCTCTGGTCACATCTGGGAGTCTTTCACCCTCTTTGGGACCTCTGCCACATAACAACAAACTGGATGATGTCAGCAGCCTGCCAGGAAGATCAGGAAGACAGCTTCACGTCCTCTGAAGCTAACGAGCTATAGAAAAACGATGACACCTTTTCAGCCTTGTTTCAGTTGGCCACAAACACTGATCATGGCTGATGACCCAAGGGAGTTCATACTGCTCTCCTCCTCTCTGATATCATAGGGAACAAAAGCACAGGCGGTGGGAACCCAGGAACCTTTCAGAGGGGTGTCACAACAGGTCTTTCTCAGCTTTGTTGAAGTAACTGCAACAGTGGAGGATATAACCCACTGCCTCAGAGACGGCTGGCAGGATCTACTCTGAGCTTTGTTGGTAGGGCCTTGCCATTGAAGTAACACTGGTTTGGATTGTTCTTGATGTAGTACACACTGTTACATCTTAGCTACCTTGCGTTCATCTGGGGCTAATAATTAATCGGGAATAAGTTTTATCCCCTTTGGGTTTACATTAGGATAGTTCTTTCTGCATGTGTGTTGGTGAGAAGTCACCTCTCCTCAATTACGTTTGTAAGCAGTGCAATCATGGTGAAATGCCTATTTACAGCCAGACTTACTCTTTTTTAACAGGTCCATGCAGAGCAGCTTTTACTTCTGGCAGGAACAGCCAAACACCCCCTCAGCAAATGCTAGAGCCAGTAGGCAGCCCACCTCTCCACTTCCTTCTGAAGGTTCAGCTATTCTGCAGCTTGAGGTCCATAAGTGAGGTCCTGACGCCCACTGAGGAGGTGAAAGGCAGAGTGCGTGCGGTAACGTATATCCTAGGAGGAGTTAAGTCTTGATGTGTTTGACATTCAATGGCGCGTCTCAGGGACGCGGTTGCAGTCTGTCCTTGATGTGTTAGACTAGAACGCTGTGGTAGCGTCTAAGCACTAATAAGATCAGCTTGAATCTTTTGAATGTTGTTTGCTCTGGAGGGAAAGGGGGCGGTGAAGTAGAAGAGATGGAAGGGAAGAGTGCTAAAGCTCTTTATGCCAAAGGGAAAGGAGATCACAACCCTTTAACTATGGATACCCCCCAAGCCAGGCAGAACGGGATGTTGGCATGGGAGGAGCAAGGATTATGTCAGTGTCATGTGTTTCCTTTCTCCACAGCTGCCACTGGATGGGAGTAACATGAATCACCAACCACCACAGCTATGTGGTGTGGCCATGCAGGGAGAAGGAGAAGCATTGAACCCAATACTTGTCACCATCCCAAGCTTGGACCAGCCATCCCAAAGAGGGATGTCACTATGGGTATCTCTACCATAGACATTGCCCAGGAGCTGCCACCTTCTCAGTCCGATAAGAAGAGGACACTGGTTCAGGAATGACTGCATGAGGAGAGCACCCCAACAGCGAATACCTCATGGTCTTGTGAAGAATCGTTTCACAGTCTGTGTTTTAAGGAGAGAACATTTACACCAAATTTTGGATTTCAGACAGCCTTTGGATGTCATCTTTCCCTATTCCCTGAAACAGCTGTCATCTCTAAGTTAAGCAATATCTAAAAACAATACAATGTTAAAAGCAAGACCTCCTCCACCAGCTTCCAGAAGACCCAGCCGCTGCACAACAGACTTAAATCTTCATTTGAAAACTTTTCCCAAACACAGCTCCTCAGCATCATTTTTTCTGGCCCACGTGGCCTCCAACTTGCAGGCACTGCAATACTCCTGAGTGTGTCCCTCTGTTCCTCATTTCAGTGGTTGTAGTAGGATCTCTTGCATTGTTATTGTACGTTGGGTTGACAATGTCATAGCGTGGGTGCTTCAGGTGCAGTGTGTACAGGAGAAACTGGTCTCCTGTGAGACACCTCCTGTTTTGCTTCTAGGTGGTGATATTTGACTGATGACTGCAAGATTTGACCAATGGTTGCAGGCGTATCTGGTTCTTATTCAGGTTCTCCAGTCTGTCTTCTTACTCTGTAGCACCATGTTCCTGCCTGGGTTGAGCACGTAGCCTGCAGAATTAGCTAGTAAAGGTGTCTGAGACTCCTTGTTAGAGATGTTAGGGTGCAATCTGCTTTCATTTCTGCTCAGACACTTGTGGTATGTGCTAAAAGGGAGTAATTTTATTTCCCCTGCTTCAATACAGAATGGGCTGGAAACACAGAATATTTATCTAGGTCTTTTGCAAATGATACTTATTGTGAATGAACACTGATGATAACGGCAGAGGACTTCACTAAAAATTCTCTCTTCGGGACGATGCTTGTGTTTCTCCCCACCACACACAAGCTGCTTTTTCATTGTGAGCAATGAATTGGTTCCCATAGTCTGTTGTCATGTGCAGCACCACCTGGAAACAGGAAGCATGGTGCCTCTTCAGATCCAGAATTCTGCCCTTCATGAGTCTTTGGGAATGTCCTTCCAAGCACCAGACGCAGAACCACAGGAGGACAGATCTTTGATACCAGGATGGGGAAAAACTGAGGATATTTGTCATTACCACTTAATATTTTAGGAAGCTCTGGAAATCAGGAGCATGGTTCTCTTGTCCCATGATCATCTGGAGAGACTCTGCTGCAGAGGACAGCCATTTCCCAACCCTACTATTTGTCAGTGCAGCATTTGAGGAGATGATGCAGGCTCTGAAGCTCATTGAAATCCACCCCAGAAGATACAGATCTCAGGGGGCTGGTTTCCTTCTGGAGTTACTTTATATGGATCCAACCAGCCAGGCCAATCTTCACATGGACCCAGGCCAAGGACTACACTTGCTAGAAGGTGCTGCAGAGATTTCATGTTCCCAGAGAAAGGGAACATCATCCAAGCACTCCCTTCCTGGTTCTGGAAGAGAAAGATACCATTCTACTTTACATTCAAATTATTTTAGTAACTACATAGAACAACTACGCAGAACTCCTATCAGAAAGATGTCCTGCCATGCAGTGGTCTCTGTGTTAGCTGGACTGGATCCGGGAAGTGAGCCAAGAAGAGCCATAAACTCTTCCTACCAAGTCCTGGTTCCACAGTACCCACAGCTAGCACAGCCAGGAGACGTGAGAACCACAAATTGTTATTCTTGGTGGGATGCTGAGCTGTCATTCCGTCATTGAAATGCACTACCCTGATCCCACTTCCTTGGCAAACTTCCCAGGGAAGCAGGTCGGCTGGGTAACAAGGGCCCATTAAGTGGGTTTGCAAGCTGCCCTGCTAAACCAGATTTGTTTGGTATTTGAAGCATTGCAAAGCTTCGCGTGCAACGGGCAGGAGACTTGGAGGGAGGCAGGGTGTCACGTTAGCAGACGGAGGCAAGCGTTAACATCCTACGGCACCAACAAACGTACGCCCATCTCCTCCCGGGGCAGCTTGCCAGAGACAACACAGGACAGGCAGCTCCAGCAAGGCTCTGGGGAAAGGAAAAGCCACCGCTCTCAGACAAGACTGTATTAACATTGCATAGCAAAAGCCAGCGGTCCCAGGATCCAGGGATTATCATGTGCCAACAGACAAAACCATATGAGCTGTTTGGGCTCTGGAGCTGTCATCCTGCACAGCTTTCCTTGGCAATGGTCCTCCAGTTCACAAGCAGAGCTGGCTCAGAGTTTTCCAGCTCAATTAGTTTTTGTCTGTTTTACTGGGATTTGGGGCTAAACTGCAATGTGATGTTGTTTGAGAAAAGTCTTCTTTAGAACATAAGTTTAAGAGTAGGAATATTCTATTTGCCATTAGTACAGCAAAACCCTAATGGTTTTGGTTTACGGTGAGGTTAGGTGAGCTTTGTCCTTTTTTTTTTGTTTTAAACATCCTTTTTATTTTAAGAAAGCCCCTTCGCAGAATAAAGCATCTCAAAACCAAATATTCCATCTCAAAGAATTCTCTCTCCTGCTCACCATTTTTTTTTCTTCTTTTTTTTTTTTTTTAATTTGGGTTTGGTTTTACTTTGTCCAAGCTCAGCAAAGAGCAACTGTCAAGATGCTGGGATTTTTCAGAGAGGGGGTGTAAGGTTTTATAAGCCAAAACGCGGCAGCTTTCTGGGAGCTGAGGCAGCGAGGCAGCCCTGCCCGGCCCTGGCTCTCCTGCTCCCCCCTTTGCCAGGGGCTGAAATTCCCTTTCAACCCACACCTGCGCTGAGCTGAGTAAAGAAGCAGTCGGATGGTAGGCTGGTGATTCTAGAGGAAGACGGGGGAAAAAAACCTGCCCTCCAAAGTATTAATGAGCTGAAAAAATATTTTAAAAAATACTTTAGAAATGAACTGAAAACATCTCTTACAATTCTAGCATTTCTTGAGTGATTTTTCAGTTAATAAAAGGTCCAACTGAAGGAAGTTTTGAAATGAAACATCACTTCAAATGAAAAATAATCAAAGCTTGTTTTTTCCCAAAGTGCCAGATTGACACAAACACTAAAAAGACTGAAATGTTTATGCTCTCATTTTTTCCAATTAACAGCTTGAATTTACAACATGTATTAGTATCAAACTAATTATTTTTTTTTAAACTGGAAAAAATTATTGTATCTCCCCTTCTTCAAACTAACCGAGCTTTACCTCCTACTCATTACAGCCTTATGCTCCTGCCAAAATTCAAACATAACACAAACTTAGTGTTAAAAAGTAATCAAAAGGAAGGTGCAACCAATATATGCTGTTTGCTCTGATGAAATGAGACAGTTGCTTTGCACATGAAAGACCGCATTATGAGTAAACTTGAAAATAAGATTTTTTTCCTGAGACCTCAAAATCGCTGTTTCACCTAAGGATGTTTCTCCCAGACGCTGTGCAGCACAGGTGGCACTCGAGGCCGCAACAGTGCTGTGCTTGCACCCCTTCAATAGACCCCCTTCTCCACCCTCGTTAGTAGCGATGGCTGCTCTGGGGCTACAGACATTGAGACATGTATTGGAAAGCAGCACCCTGCATTTCCCCTCATCCTATCCTGAAACAAAAATTGTTGTGAAGGGGGAGCTAAGGATCACAGCTCTGTGGAAAGAGACCTGGGAGTACGGGGGGACAACAGGATGACCATGAGCCAGCGATGGGCCCTTGTGGCCAAGAAGGCCAATGGCATCCTGGGGTGCATCAAGAAGAGCGTGGCCAGCAAGTGGAGGGAGGTCATCCTCCCCCTCTGCTCTGCCCTGGGGAGGCCACAGCTGGAGCACTGGGGCCAGTGCTGGGCTCCGCGGTTCCAGAAGGACAGGGAACTGCTGGAGAGGGGACAGCAAAGGGCTACCGAGATGCTGAGGGGACTGGAACATCTCTCTGATGAAGAAAGGCTGAGGGACTTGGGTCTCTTCAGTCTGGAAAAAAGATGACCGAGGGGGGACCTTATCAACGCTTATAAATACTGAAAGGGGGGGTGTCAGGAGGATGGGGCCAGGCTCTTCTCAGTGGTGCCCGGGGACAGGACAAGGGGTAACGGGCACAAACTGGAACATGGGAAGTTCCATCTCAACATGAGGAGGAACTTCTTTCCTTTGGGGGTGGCAGAGCCCTGGCCCAGGCTGCCCAGAGAGGTGGTGGAGTCTCCGTCTCTGGAGACATTCAAACCCCCCTGGACGCGTTCCTGTGCCACCTGCTCTGGGTGACCCTGCTCTGGTGGGGGTTGGACGGGATGATCTCCAGAGGTCCCTGCCAGCCCCGGCCAGCCTGGGATTCGGTGATCACAGCACTAAGGAGGTGGGATTGAGGGGTGAAACAGGGCAGCTCTTTCAGTCTAGTTCCAGCTGGAAATGTCTGTACTAGATACAGCAGCAAGCATCACCCAACTAGTTTAGACTTCTAACTTCTGGATATCTAAAATTAAGCAAGAAACCCACACCCTTAGCTCCTCTGCTGCTGTCTGTTTTCTAGAGATAACGGCATTGCTCTATTTTCCAGAGATGTTGTAAAGATAAATATAGCCTTCAAGTGCATGAGAGAGCGCTGTGAAGAGGAAGGCAATAACGAGTTCTCCCTGTCCATGGGGGATAACATGAGAAATAATGGGTTTAAGTTGTAGAAAGAAAGATTTAGGTTAGATGTTAAGAAAAGTTGCCTAATGGAAAGGAGAATGAAACCCTGCGATAGGTTGCCAGGGAAGCAGAGTCTCCATCACTTCAGGTTTATAACAATACGTTAGACAAACAGCTGAAGTGGTTTTGGGGAGCGCTGAGCCTGCTGAGGGGAGATTGCCTGGGTGACCTCATGAATCCTAGGGGGTCTGCTGTCACCTTTTTATAAGAAAGACTGAGGGATTCAGTAACAGGCACCTGGTAAGTGCCTTCAACTAAGTCTGGCTTTGAAATAGCTGGGGATGACGTTTCACCCCACTCTTCCTATGCCTTTTCACACTCTTTCACTGAAAAACCACTTAAAGGCTTAGAAATAAGTGGCAGTGCAGAGGAACTGCAGATGCTCCCTCATCCCTGCTCTGAAGGCATTGTGTCGGGAGGAGGAGAGCTATGGAGAGGAACCGAGCAAAGCTGGAGTCAGCACATGTGGGACCTCAGCAAGATGCACGGAAAACGTGCTCACAGTCTGGGCATGGAGCAGAGTTTTTAATTTGTGTAGCCATGCCCTATCGCTCCGAGTTCATGCTTGCATAGAGATCACTTTTTCAAAGCGTTTGAAGTCTGGGTTCCTTTGAATTCCTGGAGATTTTAACATTAAAACTCTTCAGAAATAGCAGGTGTCTGAGGAACAACATGGCCCAGAGCTGGGATCAGCACAGACGTGGGCAGACAGAGCTCCCTGCTCTGACATGATGGCTCAGAGATGCCCCCAGATAGACCAAGGCACGGAAGGGATGGAGTGAAATGCTGAGGAGCATTCACTAGCTGGACCCTGACAGCCCCACGGTGCTCTGGCAGTGCTGGGAGGGCAGCAAGGATGCTGGGCTTTGAACCCTGCACCCTGATGGGGCAAAAAGCAGAGAACCCCCAGAGGCTGCTCATCCAGGGCTTGCTCACCTCCTTGCCAAGCAGCAGCGCCTGCCTTGGCATCTACAAGGAGCTGAGCAAAATGTCGCTTTAGTCTAAGTTTCACCGGCACTGAATCCCAATGGGAGAGGGCAGAGATCTCCAGAGGTCCCTTCCAACCCTGTGATTCTGTGATGGGTTTTTTGCTACACCTACAAACTTCTGGTAGCTCTCTGGCTCGCCTGGTTCAGCCCAGGGCATGGGTTCAGGCAAAACCCAGAGAAGTAGGTATGTGTGTGTATGTCTATTAGCCTCTACCCCAGCTTTGTGTGAGGAATAGGTTAAAATCCAGCGCAGAAAAGTGTCTTTCTCCTGAAGAGCAGGCAGAGGAGGAGAGGAAGGGTTAACCCACTGCAGAGGCTGCAGCGTGTAGGTACCTGTGCAAAAACATCCAGCAACATTTTACATACAATTGGAGCCAGAGCAAGCAACATACGGACAACAGGATCCTGCACAAGGTGCTCCACATGCCCATGGGCGTTACAACAGGCACATCTGTCTGGTAACACTCATCTCCGTGTGAGCAAGGCCTTCTGGAGAGCTCGGAGCTGGTCGTGCCAAATTCCAGCATCCGGCTGAAGGTGCTCATCAGCAGAGGCAGCTTGTCTGTCACGTTTCCACCTCTGGAGGTGGATAGGTGCTGCTCTGCCCTGCCGAGGGGTCTGTGGCATCACCTAGATGGCATTTGTGACCAGGAGGTGCTGCGCTGCTCCAGGTGTAAGCAAAGACCACCTCTGACGGCTGTTGAGCAGTCCAGCTCTGAAGGAGTTAAATGTTTGATACTGAAATCCCAGGCTGCTGTATTTTATTTCTGTTTGCCTCCAGTGGAAAGCTCGTCTCTGGAATCATTTATTGGTCATTGACAGGGCGTTTCTTTTCCTCCTTAACATGAAAAGGTTTGGGAGGTAAGGATTAATCTCGCCTATAAGTCACAAGTTTGGCATGAAAGCTATCTCGCTAACTTTGTGCTCAAAGTGCCTTTCTCAGCATTAGTCCTTGAGCTGGAAAGCGGCGTGCAGGCAAGAGTGCTGGTTTTGAGCAAATACACAGGAAATCTCTCTGGGCCTGATCCCTCTCTCTCATTGCAGCAAGAGCAGGCAGAGGCAGAGCTGGACTCCCCGGTCTGGTGCCTTTGGAAAGCTTGAAGGAGAAAGGACCGTTCAAGGAAATAAAAAACTGCTATCTCAGAGTTATGGAGTTCTGGTCCTGATGAATTTGCTCAGTCACCTGGTACAAGGGGTCTGACAGGTAAAGAAGTGCCCAGAGAATATAGATGTTGAAATGCTTACCAAAAACCCAGCACAGGCGCCTCCAGGGATGCAGGCAAGAGAAGTTGCCTCCAGCCCCATCCTAAGCTCACCTCTGCACCTGTGTGAGACACCAACCCACAGCAGGGCTAGAACCATTTGCAGCCTTTAATAGATTTAACCCCGTTAGCACCTCCTCCCCATGGCAGCAGAGTGCTGAACCCCCCCTTCCCAGCTGGGGAAGAGAGCTTGGCTGAACTTGTGGGTCCTCACTCCAACCCCAGGGTCACTTAACCTTCATTAATGACGGCAGGAGCTGTGCAGCTGCCCGGAGCTGGCAGGAGGGTGCTGAGCTACTGCAGCAAAGCCCAACCGCCGCTCCCGGCGCTGGGTTAAAAACGGAGCAGTCTCACCCAGGAACAGGGGGGTTGTGTCTCAGCGGGGTCTGAGTATAGCAGGAAGGTTTTTCACTGAGCGGTTGCTGAGCTGGTGAATGCGCAGACAGTGCCCTGTATGGATTTACGGGGCTGTCTCAGCAGTGAGCCCCATGTCGGTGTAGCAGGAGGGTGTTTGAATGCAGGTTAAGCCCTTGGAGGGAAACAGGAGTCTTCCTCTCCCAGGGACTCTCTTCAATCATTTCTCCCTGCGTAGTCTGAGGTTTAAAGGACGTGGGGAACACTCAAACACCCTGTTTGCTGCTTGCCCTGCAGTGTGGGAGCCCACTCACTCTCCCAGGGTAAAATACCAGCTCTTTTCTTCGGCTTCCATTCTCTGACTTGGGGAGGGTGGTTGATGCTAGAGATTTTGGCTAAAAACTGTCAGGACAAATAACTATGAACATGCCATAGCCAGGAAAACATAGCAGGAAAACCCGCCATAGGCAGGAAACAGGCAAAAAGAAAGGAGAGTTCCATCCACTTTGAGAAAAGGGAGGAGGAATAGGGGGTGTTTTCTCCTTTCTGAAGAGCAGGTTTCTGTAGCAGGGCACTGACAGTCCCCCCCTTGATGACAGGAAAAGGGGAGTCCCTCAGGAAGGTCCAGCTCCTTGTCCCATGGCTGTGGTGGGACGGGGAAGGCTCAGCCGCGCCGGGGGTTCCAGCCCAGGGGGTGATGACCCCACGGGTCCCAGTTTAGGCTCCTCGGCAGGAAGACAATTTGCCTGTCACAGATACATGCTCCCAGACAAGCCTGTTGCCTCCAGGACTGTTCACGACAGAGTGATGAAGAGACTGTTAAGACCCTTTCATTCCCGAGGGAAGCAAAAGGAAAGACTTTAATTATCAGCCGAGTCCAACAAAGCAAATACATCTAGGTTAATGAGCATCCCACTGGCACGCGCCTCCTCTGAGCAGGTGGGTATTTCCGCCGTAATTGAAAAGAAAAGCTAAAGTTCTTTTAGTAATCCTAGGGACTTTCTTTATGCAATTAAACTCTTAATGAGACCTCTTAGTCCTTCCTACTTTTCTTTCAGTATTTTTTGAGGCACGCCCCCACTGCTAGGGTACATTAGACTCGAACAGGAGCAAGTTTCATTCCTTTGAGGCAGTTGATGGAGTTTGGGGGGCTCAGGGCTGGCGGGGAGGGCACTGGCAGGACCCAGTCCCTCCTGGGGCTCAGGGTTTCAGCTGCAGGCTCTGATTTCTCTGCGCTTTCTTATATCCATGAATCCAGCTACAGATGCTTATATCTAAGCTCTTCCTTAGGGTAAACTTCAATTTTTTTTTAGTGCTAGCTATCTCTATTTAACATAGTCATTGCAGGTATGTGTAACTATTTCTTCTGAGCTTCCTTCTCACCTAAGCTGCTAGGCACTGCCTATTTCTATTTAATGGCTACAACAGTGGTAAAGGAGATGGATTCTGAAGTAGGGACCTCTGCTGTCTGATCTCGTAAGTACTGCGAGCCACATAGCACTCCGGCCCTTTCAAAATGGAAAAAAAATAAAATAAAATAATCATTTCCTTTAGCCTAAAAGCAGAGCCAGGATTTACAGCTCAGCTGACAGAATGCACATTCTATTCCTCCTGCAACGAGTCTCCTGTTTCTTCCAGAGGTTGTTCCTGGGTGATGGTTTTGGGGTTCGGCAGAAATGTTCCAGTGCAATTGCCTTATTCTGAGAAGAGCTGAGGCTCGTGTGGATGTGACTAGGCTTGCAAGTGTTTAAGCTCTTTAGGGAAATTGCATGTCATACTTGGCTGGTTTACAGCTGTAAACATCATAAAGACAAAAGCGTTGTAGTACTGTACTCAGATTGTACCTGCTCACACTAATATTTAAGAGTAGATTGACTGCAGAAGAAATAAAGGCGGAATTCACTGTTTTCCTTTTCTTTCTCGCCTCTGACTGGCAGTGAAATGCTTTGCTATCTACCATACCCACTGCTTTTAGTCCAACGCTAAGCACTGCAACAAAAGTGATGGAAACACAAAATAGGCTTTATGAGGCACTATTAGGAATGATTGCAGATCTAATTATAGATTCCCTGATATTCGCATTAAAATGTTTGGAAGCCCTGTTGAAGGGCAGAACACAGGTGTACTAAATATGGACCACAGCAGCCTCTTGCCCAACATCTTGCAGCTGAAGTAGAGAAGGCGAGAAAAAGATGGGGATTGATTAACTGTTACCAACCTGCTGCTGCAGAAGGAGAACGGAGGCTAGGGGAGTTCAGACGAGGTGCGAGGCTGTGGCAGGAGTCCGCGACACAACCAAGAGCAGAGCCCAGCTGGGAGGCTTACGTGGATTGCTCGGTCTAATCACTTGATGCCCTATTCCGTCCGGTGTCCCCAGCATGTCAAGAGAGGGAATTTATTAAGCTTAAAGACAATTGAAATCATGTTGTTGTTAGCAGTTAAGATACGGAATTTTTATAATTCCGTCTTTTCCTATTCAGAGCATTTACTACTCCTCTTCTCTAAAGATTGTGTAGAATCAGGCACTGCCTCAGGATGAGATAAAGGCTAAAATAGTAACGAGCAACTCTATGCCAGTAGACTCTTTTTCCTCCTTTGCAGCGCCTCTGGAAGACCTTGGAGCTCTGCCTGGTGGGAAGCAAGATAAGCTCCTGAAAATCTGACTGCAATATTTCTAGGTGCGGATCATACTGTCCCAGGCATTTTACTCAGCTTGTAGAAACCGAAAATCTGTCCGCTTTGCACGGTAGCCACATCCAACTGATTGCAGAGCCTGTGTAGAGCTAGTGTTTGCATATGCAAATGAGCATGTGCATATGCTAATAACTTCTATTTAGGAAGCAGAGGACTACTTGCATCAACCAGCTGTGGAGCTCCATGCTGCTGTCAATTGTTGCCATTGCTTTGCTCACTAGAAAAACCTGTCCTGCAAGGGGAATCTTTGCTTTGTCATGGCCAGAACTTGCAGCCCATGAAGCAACCTCGTCATCTTGACTAAGGGAAATACTAACTGCTAAGTATGAGAAGCAGCTTAAACTGGAGTACGGTGAAACCTGGTAGAGCATCCCAAATAGCAAGGAGCAAGAATCCTGGACAGTTTAAAATGGAGTAATTCAGTTTGTCTTTACTGTTGAATTTTGACATGGGTGCAAAAATTTGCAATAAGAGATGGCATCTTAGGTGGGAAAACAAAACGGGACCTTTTCAGGAGCACCCACCCCTCCTCTGTGCTCCCTCGCTCTCTCTAAAAACACAAGCAGACCTTTGCACAAGGTCGCAGAGCTCAGGGATGTGTGAAAACAGGGAACCACACCTGGGACTGACCCAAGAAAGGTGACAGCAGAGTCAGAGAAGGACAGATGAGGGACAGAGGAGCGGATAAAGGAGCCAGAGGCAGCTGCTACGGGAATCCCTCTGCTAAAAATCAGCAGATAATCAGAACATGTGATCATGCACGATGGGCTCCTATCTCTTTAGCACTTCAGAGCCAGCAAATCTCTGCACTCCTATTGATTTTCTGTCTGGATCCTTAGGGGATGGTGCTCACTGAAGATAAGGGCTTTCCCCCTTGGGCTGTACACTGGACGGGGCTGTCCCGGCTGAAGCAGAAGCACCTCCAGCTCAGAGCTTGGTGCAGAAAAACAGATCATGTGCAAAAACCTCCTTGTCTGGCAAGTTTGTGTCTACCAAGCAGTGCAGCGGAAAAGACTGATCCTGGTCCTGAGCATGGTGTTGCAGGGACAGTTGGTCTTGGGATCTGGACTTGAGAGGCCTGGAGTTGGCTGGATTGGGATTGCAGGTGCCATCATTATGTCTTTGATGTAATCGCTCACTTAAGCTAAATGAAAAGCTACTCTGATTCAACTCTTGTTTGAAAAAAAAAATAGTTTGCTTCAGTTTAAAAGAAATCCTCCCTTGTGCACCAGACGCTGTCCTTACAATGAAAAAAACCCTTGGTTTTGAGGACTGGACATTTTTTTAATGGGAAAAAACATGTTGTCAAAAGAATTGCACTGTATTTTACTGGCCTTCAGCGAGTTCTTGTCACTCCTTGTGACTTTGTTTTATACTTGGCAGGAGAAGGAGACTGGGGGACCAGGAGTACTGGCCATTAACCTTCCCCTCCCCTGGCTTTGCCCCGTTGGGGCAGGAAGATATTTGACAGGAGTCAGCAAATAAACCGTTGTCAAGCGGTCGGGCAAAACCCCCTCTGGTCACAGCCGGAGCCACCTCCGCAGACAGCACTCCCGTCCCCAAGGATACTCACACGTAGAGCTGGTCACACCCCCATGCTTTGGGGTCCCTCTCCTGGGGTATTATTTCGTGTAGTCCATAAACCAGCATTTAACAGGTTAATAACCAAAAAAGTGTTTTTTCTGCCTTTATTCCTCCCAATAAGAAGCCTTGAGTAACCTCACCCAGGGCTGCGCGCTATGGCGGGAAGGCTCAGTGCTGCGTTAACAGGCTGAAGGAGGATTTTCCATCCTAAACGTAGTGCCTGGAGGGGGGGATCTCTGAAGTGGAAAGGTTTAGAAAAGCAGGCAGGAGCAGGGGGGCTGCCCGCAGACCCTGGCAGCACACGTCTGCCATCCCAGAGGCAGCTGGGTCGCTCCCTGGGTGCGTCGCGGGAATGTCTTCCCGCAGGATGTTTTTGCTGGGAAATAAACCCCATCCCCGGAACGTTCGGAGGGAGAAGAGGCAGTCCTCTCTGCCCTTCAGCAAAATGTGAGAGAGCAATGTAAAAAAAATGGTGTGATTAGTAGAAATTGCCTTCTCGTTAATCTTTCATGAGAAAATACAGGAATGCCTTGGGGAGGTGCATATTAACGACATATTAAAGCAATATGTAATGGGCTGTGCAACAGGTACTACGCTTCGGCCCCGCTCCCTGGGTTCTCTTGTGATTCAGCTCATCGGGAGTTATTTACAACAGCGTCTTGTCCTATTATGCAAATAGCATTTTTCGCCCCCATTTGGGTATATGCAATGTTCCTGGTGTACAAGGGGTTGGTAGGAAGGCTGCCCTATACTGAAAAAGTCAGGTGAAAGTCCCGTGCTATTAAAATGGAAAAAAGCCTCAGTCCTGTTGCTTTTCCCACAGACCTAATATGCTTTTCTATCACATGATTGAAAGCACAAATTGTGTTTAATCCTACCACCAGAATTACTCATATCTCTATGCTCTAAACATGCCTGGAATAGCAAACTTGCAGTCATCCTTTTGAATTCCGCTTTTTTGGATTAGTGGCTTGTTTGTGGATTCTCTGCCGAAGTACTCGTGTGTATTTGCTAAATAATCTGGACAAACTTCAGCTTTGGCAGCGAGTTATCAGCTTGACAGGTGTCTGTGCCAGGAAAAAGGGCTGGAAACGTGCACTTCAGATTACATGGTTGTCGTCTCTAGTGATTTTATTATGAATCTTGCAAAACTTAATGTTTTCCTTAAAGCTTCAGCACGTCTGATGAAATGTGAATTTGCGTGCCGATGTCATTACACAGCGCGGCTCTGGGCTCTGAGTGGCAGAGGAAAGGTTGCAAGTGTGAGTGAAAAGGCTGGAAAGACAGGCAGTAAATGAAAGGTACTCATGTTCTTTCGTTTCACCCTCTATCCTTTCAAGCAAAAATCTCATTATTTCGTGGATAACTAGCTAGCTCGGTTAGAGCAGGACTTCTGGAGGGGCAGAGAGCTCAGTACCTACCCAGATAAACGCAGACATACACATGCACACACACACCTGCAAACGCGTCAGTGTAGTGAGCTATAAGCAGGAGAGAGGGGCAGGGCTAGCATGCTGCTTGCCCACAAAACCCTTGCTGCACGGCAAACCCTCTGCCTGTCCTCCAGCCCTCGCTTGAGAGCTCTCACCCCTCCAGTCCCTGCAAGCAGCTCACCGAGTCTCTGCAGTGCCGAGAGCAGTTTTCCGAGCTACATCCTCATTTCAATGTTTGTGCCTCCAGACGTCCTAACCTTTAAATGATGCAAACCCTGATGTTCATCCCTGGAGATCTTCTTGTCCCGGGCTTCTCTTTTCACTCTGTCGCAGAAATTTGGAGAGCCAGACAGAGCGGATATTTGGCAAAACATAATGCAAACACCTGCAATACCCACTACCCCCAACCTCTGCCAAGCACTGCAGCCCTCTCTAAATCATCTACGGTTCCATTTAGAGAAACTGTGAGGGCTGCATGAGACAATGGGTGGATAAGTAACAATTTGTGCTTTAGTGCAAGCTAGTAATCACTGGATGTCTCCTGTATGTTCTCTGTATGTCGGCAAAACAAGGGTCCCCTGCCCTGCGCTTCCCTCAGCTGCTTCCCCGGCCCCTCCGAGAGAAATTTAGCAAGCAGAGAAAGAGTATAAGCACTGTGTTTTTTGATGTGTCACATCCATCACTGGTTCAATCAGCAGAGATTGTGTGGATGCTGACAAGATGTTTTGTCTGTGAAACTGTTTAGACTGATTTAAAGCGCTGGGACTTGTGCTTCCAGGATGCACAACTGCCTGGAAACGGTTGTTATGGCAAACACAAGGCAGGCAGCGGTGCCTGTCAGCAGTAATGAATGTCGAGAAGCCAGTGGGCTTGGGGAGGGTTTCCTTCCCAATGCTGAACTCAGCAGGGTCAGAGGCTGCGTGTGGCCTGGGAGAGGTGGGGGTGCCCTGAGGAGAAGGACTTGGGGGTGCTGGGGGACAAGAACCTCAACATGAGCCGGCAATGTGTGCTCGCAGCCCAGAAAGCCCACCGCATCCTGGGCTGCATCAAAAGAAGCGTGGCCAGCAGGGCGAGGGGGGGGGATTCTCCCCCTCTACTCTGCTCTGGGGAGACCCCACTTGGAGTACTGCATCCAGCTCTGGAGCCCTCAATACAAGAAGGACACGGACCTGTTGGAGCAGGTCCAGAGGAGGCCCCGGAGATGCTGGGAGGGCTGGAGCCCCTCTGCTGTGAGGACAGGCTGAGAGAGCTGGGGGGGTTCAGCCTGGAGGAGAGAAGGCTCCGGGGAGACCTTATAGTGGTCTTCCAGTACCTAAAGGGGGCCTACAGAAAAGATGGAGAGGGACTCTTTATCTTAGAATGTAATGATAGGACGAGGGGGAATGGCCTCAAACTGAAAGAGGGGAGATTTAGATGAGATGTGAGGAAGAAATTCTTTGCTGTGAGGGTGGTGAGCCCCTGGCCCAGGTTGCCCAGAGCAGCTGTGGCTGCCCCATCCCTGGAGGGGTTCAAGGCCAGGTTGGACGGGGCTTGGAGCAACCTGGGCTGGTGGGAGGTGTCCCTGCCCAGGGCAGGGGGGTTGGAACTGGATGATATTTAAGGTCCCTTCCAACCCGAACCATTCTATGATTCTATGCTGCCTGTCCAGTCTGCATCCAACGCCAGAGCACCAGGTGTGGACACATCAGGTTATTTTCTGCAGGACTTCATGAAAAAAAGCCACAAAGATGCACTCAGACCAGACCCCAAAGCCCTTCAGACTTCACTCCGTGACTGGGCTGTACGGTGAACAAAGCTGAGCTGCCACACGGGTGCCGGACTGGCCAGGGTGAGGGATCTTCAGCCCATGGCCTCACCATGTGCTGGAGAACTATGGAAGTAGCTCCTGGTTTTTGCCTCCTGGGAGCTGGGGGCTCTTCATGGTCCAGTTTTCCAGTGCTTGTGCCCTGTGATGAGTTTTGGAATTTAGCTGCTGCTTTAGCCTGTAGCTTGGCAACTGCCAAGCCGGAGCGAGGCAGAGCCCTTGATCTGGTGGGTCAATGAGCAAACAACCCATCCAAAGGGGAGAACTGGTCAGGAGGAAATTAGCCATTTGAGTCTCTTCCACTGGAGGAAGGAGCAGATATTTTTAAAAGCAGCTGGGTTTCCATAGAAACCCCGGGAAAGGGTCCTGTAACCATATGGGGGAAGGGTATTTTTTGATTTCAGTCCAAACAGCTGCCAAGAAGTTAAATGCTGAAGGTGATGCAAAACTCCCGTCCCACAGCTGAGCTGGGAGGGGAAGTTGCTTTTCTCTTATTAAGGCTTTTCCAGCTGCATTCGAGTTGCTGCATTTTTCTTTGACAGTTTTAGATGCTTTCCATTGCCCAGTGCCCTTCCCAAAAGCAAATAACCCCCAAATGCCATGCTGTGCCTGGTGAAACGGAGCCCATCTGCACATGAGACTCCAGCATGCAGCCCAGGTTGGGTTAGATGGTGCTTCATCTCCAAATCACCCGCGTATTTTGGTGCCAGTTTAATCCATTGTAACCATGGCGAGTGAGCTGAGCTGCGAGCTCACCTGTCCAAGAGGATGGAAAAGGCGGGATTGGGAGGGAGAGAGCAGACCGCAAGGGCGCATTGACAGTGGAGGGGGTGGGTAGAGGTTTTCCTCCACGCAACATGCTTCAGGTCATGTTGTGCCTTGCGTCGTGTCCATGTGCTATTTTGTGGGCAGAAGCGAGCTCAGTCTATGAAGTGAACCGATGCCCTCCTCTGTTCATTGTCTGAACCAGGTGGTGGGTCAGGGCCAAGAAACATCCTATAGCTGCTGTGTCTAGATGCCAGTTTCCAGGCTTAGTAGCTCCCAGAGGTCTGCCCCATCCTCACGGAGAACCACCCCTCACTTGCCCCTGAGCACACAAGGATGTCTGTGCAGGCTCAGGTCTCTATCTAGATCAGTCACCAAGGACATCTGCTAGTCCCCCCCTTTGTGCTTTGACCCCTTCATTCCCATGCACGTCTTCCTTTTTCCACGTGTTGCCAACTGTAGTTATCTGGATCCTTCCTATTTTTGATAGGTCACCAGCGCGGGCAGCACACATATCCTTGCAAGCCATGAGCTTTTTGAGGTAGAGCACAAGGAGTAGGTGGGAATAGACTCATCCACTGGCCTGTCACTCCCCATAGCTCAGAGAGATTTGCTGGAGCAGTCACTGAACTATTGCTTGATTCCACACAGGAACCTCTGAGCCTATCTAATCCTCTCCTGAGACCACTTTGGACCCTTCAAATCCTGTGTCAATGAGTGCTGCAACTTGATTATGTACTGGATGAAAGCGTTGCCACTGTCTTAGAAAGGTCTCTGGGGGCATTCCCTGTCCTCTCTGATGTTGCATTTGGGAAGCAGGTGCCATCGTCATACCTGGTTTATGGGTTTTATCATGTTCTACTCCCATTGCTCATTAGGGTTTTTTTCTGAAGCTCACCCCCACACTTTCCTGCACCAATAGCCAGCCCTGGGCCTCAATGAGCATGATCACAACATTTCCAGGGCTCACTGTCCCTTTGTGAGAGAGCATGCTCTCCTTTCATCTCCAGCTCTAAGCATTTTAAACCGTGATTACCAGAAGAATTTGATGCATAGCACATCCAGGAGTGGGAATCAAAGCATTTGCTCAGCCAGGCTGAGAGCCGGTAATTACAGAGAGGGACGCTCAGTGCTTTCCACCAACCCCAGCTGCATGGAGGGGAGCTGACCTCCATAAACACCTGGGGAGCTTCATTACGAGAGAGGGAGGGAGATGAGGATGGTGCACAGAGGGGAGGGGTCTTAAACTTTGGCTGCCGAGGGAGGTAGATCCAGATGGTATTTACAGACAATTGCTTTTATATCTTTGCCCATTGACGCTATACCCTCCAGGCGCAATTTGTTCAAGCTGGCTTTGGAAACTGGGATTGGAAGAAGTTTTAGCAATCCTGTGATGCCAAGGCTAAAAATCATGACACCCAACCTAAGTAAACGAGTTATGAAACTGCTCTGGAAGCATACTGTTTCAGGGTTGTTTTTTTCCCTGCCTTTTATGACATAAACAAGAGTAAAAGAACATTCTGGTTTTGGTAAACTTGAAGTTACAAACTACAGTTGTCTGTAGTTCTTTCCCCCTGCTATCCAAACCGAGAAGCTTTCTAAGAAAACACTGATTACACAAAAATGTATTTTTCCTGATGGCAAAAGTTTTGCGCTTAGTAGGAGTGGTAGAAATATTTGGCACTCCGTGGCCAGAGCAATAATCTGAGGGTCGCCAGGAGCCATTACATCTTGGTGTTCCTCCTGTGTTTGAGAGATGAGGTTACCACGGGCTGTCCTTGTGCTTTTATAAGTCTTTGCACCTTCATTAGCTCCATGGAGCTCAAAAATAACAAACCACTATGCTAGGCACCTCAAACCCTTTCATATCGATTAGGCAACCAACACTTTTAAGACCCCATATTGTTGCTAAATGTGACTATAGCTCCTTTATGGGTCTGCAAATGTGAGCGGCAGCCTTGGGAAAGAGGAGCTTTTGTTCTGCCTTGGTCAGACCATAAGAACAAGAGGACTTTCTGCAAATTTGAAGGAGACACTTAAAAAAACTCCCAGATGTGCATACTGCTGCGTTTTCAGCCTTCTGAAGAACAGATATGTACCAGGATCAGAGATGAGGGATTGGACTAGCATCATTTGTCAAGGGTTGATAATTCCCAACTTCCTAGAAATGCTGCAGTTGAAGCTCAGAGATAGTAAATAACTCGCCTGTAGGCAAACATAGCTGGTGACAGCATGGAAAAACCATATTTCTTCTAGAATCAGATGATCTCATGCTTCTGCTGTTTGTGGGCCATAGTGCTGCTTTCCAATCAGGCCAGACAATCCTTCCAGGCTCAAGTGGAAAATGTCATCAGCCCTAAAATCAGCAACACCATTATCACTTCAAATTTGTCACAAGGCCAATCCATTTTTGCTGTCACTCTTTAGCATCATGAAGGCCGTAGCAGGGCAGGGATGGATAATGAACCGCACTGTACTTGACCCCAATAATTCAGTTTTCTGCCTTAGTGAAGCACAAAAGCCGTATTTTGAAAAACTCATTATAGCCAAGCTGCCTTCGGTCTGGGAGGCCAGGACAAGATACATAAAGTTAAACTGTCCTAAAAATATAAAATCCACTGGCCCTACATGACAGATTATAGAACATAAATGCTTTACACCCAAGATCCTTGTTGGATGTAGAAACAATTTCTCTCTAATTTTTGCTAGAGAGATCAAATACTTTTCCCATTCAGAGCAGACAAGAAAACATGAAAATCAACATTCTTTGTGAAATTAAATTTCTCTTCATCCACAATGAAACTTTTTGCTTAAATCACTGTGAAGCTTTCACTTTCAACTTGAAACGGAGAGGAAGTCAGAAGGATTTGGTTCACGTACCTAGACACTCAGAGCACCTCGATCTGGGTTTGAATTGTATTTTATTTCCAAAATGCTTCACAGAAAAGTCCTTTAAGTCTGAAATCAAACATTTTGGTTTCAAAGGAATGTTGCAAATATTCCATATCAGCAGTTTCTGCACCCCCACTTTGTTTTTACCGTAACTGCCTCACGCATGGAAGTAATTTTGATTTCGGCACTTGACCACTTTCTGACCAAGTATTTCATTAAACTCCCGGACAGGTCCCATAATTGTAGAATGGCTTTACAAGGAAGGTACATTTGCATTACAGCACATTGCAGATTTAACACTGGCAATGTTGAATAAAATCCTTTAAACACTTGTTAACTCTGGGAGAAGAAATGCGTTAAGCTCATTTGTCTCTTTCCCTAGATGAATTTTTCATTTTCTCTTTCAAGCTCACTGACGTTTGCGAAATGATTTTCTGGCATACGTTCAGTCAATAAAAACTGCTTCTGGATTTCAAGTCACCACAAAGTAATGCCTGGCATTAGACATGCAGAGGGGTATGCGCGTGTATTGGGTTACAACAAAACTCCTTGATTTTTATCTCATTTGGATACACTTCAGGTATTGGCTTTTTGTGTCTGTCATCTTCAGAGCTGTCAGAACGGTTGGGAACTGCGGCTGATGAATTCCACTTCTCTCCACCTCTGGAAAACGCAACAGAGAGCACCTTTAGAGATGTAATGAAAACATCAATGTCCTGATAAAAAAAAAAAAAAAATCACCTCAGTTTAAACTCACAGCCACTAATTTATGCAAAACTTGTATTTCACACAGTTTGAAATCACAGCCTGAGGCACCATGTCCTGGGAAATGTTTGGGTTGATTGCATTCACAACACTTTTTAAGATTTCAAAGTTTAGTCGCCACTTTGTAAAAACAGAAAAAAAATTCTATCTATCTGCTGTGACACCTCAAGCGTCCTTTGAACAGGGAAGGCATTTCCTCCTTCTCTGTGCATCTCTATCAGATACCATGCAGCATAAGATGATCACTCTTTTTTTTTTTTCAGCAAACCTTGGACTTTTCCTGTGTATTGAATAAAGCTGTTATTTGACAGAGAAATAAGGCTTTATATTGGCTCATCTTGTCAAACAGTGAGATGAATTAAAATGAAACATGTTCCTTTAAATAGCCCAGTGCTGAGAAAAAGTAGAATTTGCCTCTGTGGACTTTGAAGAGGGAATGGGGGAGGCAGGGGGGAAAATCTCCTAAGGACCAGCCAAACGCTGTAAGAATTAATAAGGATGGATCATTTTTATTGGCCTGACCCAAAGTGCCACAGAAGTCATTGTGCATCTCATCACTGATTTCCGAGTATATCAAGAAGAGGCATAAATTGACTTTGCAAAGTCAATGGGGATATATCGACTTGTACTGCTAAATACCTGGCCCTGTCTCTACTGCTTCAGGATTGTGAGGCTGTGAAGCGAGCAGTCTTTAATTAGGAAGTAAGGCAGTTTGGAACTCTGTACTTCTACCTCCCTCCTAATTAATCCCAGGATTAATTTTAAAGTTTATTTCTCTCCTTCTGAAAGTTTTTATTCCAGAGATGCCCTACGCTGTGGCCAAGGAGACCTGTACTACACGTTGTCTGCAAAAGGCTGTTTGGAGAAAGGCGGCAAGCAGCAGAGAGAGCTGAAATTTTTATTTTTAAAAATTGCTAAATAACTAAATAAATTTTGCTTCAAATCATCAGCCTGTAAAGTGATGTTTCAGCGTGTATGTGGAGAGCGTTCAGGTGTTTGGGGACATATCTGTAATTAGAATAAGTAAAGCTTGCCATCTGGAGAGAAAATCTGCTTCCTTCTCGATATGTCTGGGGTCGCAGGCAGTTCCACATATGCTATCAACAGAGAATTTTCTTTCTCAGTTACCACCTGCTTGGTAATCTGTGTTTATCAATGAATAAAGGCTTAATTTGAGTCATGGGTATTAATCTGATATGGTTTAGGTTTTGATGCAGGGGAAAAACTATGGTCATTGAAAATAGTCCCCCATGACGTGTTCCAGGCAATATCCTGTGGCAATCCGTCCCTTGCTGGTTCTCATGGTTTTATTGCCTTGTGATAATTGGTGATTTTCTGAACGCTTTTGTGAATCAGTGAGAAATGCTGCTTTTTTCCCCAACAGTGAGTTTTCCGCTGACTTGGTTGCTAGGGGAAGCTTGAAACTGAGACCCGAGAATGACCTGAAAGTTCAAGCACCAGAAAACAAGTAAGAGAAGCCAATACTTATTTAACAGTCTTGTGTTCTGGGGACATGGCTGTTGCTTGCTGTAGGGCCATGCCCTGACTGTCTCTTTGCCCTGTGGCCCAGAGCCCTGGGAACGAGAAAGATCTGCTGACCACGCTTGGTGCAGAAGGGCAGGGGCTGAGCTGCCCATTGCTCAGTGAGAGGGGACCATTGGGTTTGCTGTGTGACTTGCACCAGGAGGTTGCATATACATTGCTCTCCCATCTCTAAAAAAAAAAAATAAAAAAAATACACTAGCTGAAGGTGTTATTTTGGTCAGCAAGAGTTTCCACTGGGGGAAAAAGAAACCTTTTTTAATGCTATAGTAAGGAGCTTTCACACTCTGGTCTTGCAAGTCTAATAGAAACTATAATGTGATCTCCGTCTCCTTGCCAAGCTTCAGGATTTGGCGTCATCCCCTGCCATCAATATGCAACTAATGACTCAAGCCATTAAATTATCCCTGGTGCCTTTTCCTGCTGAGTAGGAGGAAAATACTTGTAATGGCTATTTTGGGGGTGTGCGTCTGTTTGTCTGAAAGAACTTTGAGCTTAGAGACATTAATGTTTCCAATTAAATTACACTTGAAATTTTCTGGGTAGGTGGTTTCCTTCCCAGTGATTGTGTCCTTGTGCTGGAGGTAAGGTGGCTCCCTGGTTGCTGTCCTTCTCCTGACCTTATTGCCATGCACCAACCCTGACCTGCTGGGACACATCATGACTTTGCTCTTGGTGTCTCCAGTGGGCGTCTTACTGAAGATGTTAGAGATCACCATACTTGTATCTGCAATATGGACATGTGTCCACCAGAGCTGACATCCCAGAATTACTTGACAAAGACCCAAACACATCCAGGAACTGGCAAAGGCTCTCAGATGCCATTTAACAAAGCAGTGTGTTGACAGTGCAACAAAAATTCCCATATTTTTGTCAGCTGAGTTGTCCAAGTGCTTGGCTTGACTTAGGGATGGATTCTTCTTTCTTCTGTACAAGCAATGCTTACCTTGGGAAGCGGAGGACACTGAGTCTCTTTTCTTTCCCTGGTTTTGGTCCCAATGGATCACTTTTCAAATGAGAAGGTTCACCTTGGTGAGGTTGAGCCGAGGTCCCTGGCACTGAGTTTTCTGATGTTTCAGAGTGTATAGATTGTGAACATACCTACATAAACATGCACAGGTGTGAGTAGATGAGTGTTCATAAATGTTCATACACTCAAAGCTGCATGAATAGACACAGGAGATGGAGGTCGTCCATCACCCTTTACCTAGGCAGAGTGTTCCTGGGTTTCATTGAAGGTCTGATTGAGATCTCTAAGGTTCATACCTGAACGTGCAGCTTGATGTCAGTGCTACTGCTGCTCATTCCTTCTACCTCTCCCCTCTGTCTTGAAGGACTTATTCACACAGCTTTTTCTGTGTTTTTCTGGCCTTGGGAGCACCCTGGGATGTGCTGTGTCTCTTCAGGGAAAGGGAGTTGGAAGCAAGCATCACTCAGGCTCTGTAAAAGTTTTAAAAGATTTATTTTTATTCAGTGCAACAAGCCAGAATTCAAAACTGATAATGCATTTCTCAATTCATAAACTGAATTAACTCTTTTTTGATACTGCTACTGGAAAGAATAACTAGCCATATCTGCTTTATGGAGCAATTGGTTATCATTCTGCTACTGTTGTACAAAAGATAAGGAAATGCTGCTGTAAAGGTTTTTTTCCACAGAATGCTTTGGGGTTTGAAAATCACTTCAGAAGTATATTTCTACTCTGATCTGAAGACAATTTCACCTTTTCATCTCTACATCTAAATATCACTCTACATCTGGTCAAAATTTATTTATTTATTTGTTTGTTTGTTTATTATTTATGGGTGCCTTCATTTGAAAATAAGCAATGAATCTCTAAGTGTCTGGTCTCCAGTTCTGTTCAATCAACGTTTAAAGAACAAGGTGGATATTGTAAGGAAGAAAATTCCTCGGTTGCTTCCCTTGCGGCTTCAGGAATGGTGTTTGTTTTAACGTTGGGATTCCTTTGAAAGCTTCACCGGGAGACTCGTTTTCTCTCTGAGACTGCCTCTAATGTCTTTTTTAAGAAGCACCCAAATAGCTAAAGAATAATCCAGATCTCACTGAAGCATTCAAAACAGGCTCTTTTAGAAAAGGAGACAAGGATTTATGGCCAGTGAGTACTTGTTGCAATGAGCGTGGAGAACTGTGGCTCTAATAGAAGCAAGATTTATGGCTTCCAATCCATCAGTGCCCAAGTTGCGCGTGAGATTTTTATGACTGGAGCTTTGTCAAGACAATGCAGGTACCTGAAGGTTAAGTCTCTATTTTCATGAATAGAAGTTACAATTCAAGGGTTTTGGTTATCAGAAGAGATTCCCGAATCATCTGTAGGTTAAAGGGAAAAAAATAGCTCTCGCAAGAGGATTTATTAGGAGAGAAGTGCAGCTGAGGGCAGCAAGGCTAGTGGGGCATAATGAAATTGAAGGATGTTCTCAAGTTGTTGCTTGCAAAAGGTTCTCCTTCAGGTTTGACACCCTCCTTCAGTGACTGCCAAGAAAGCGCTGTGGTGGATCGCTTGCTTTAAGACTCTACCCACTGTCACATTGAGCCTGACACAGGGTGCCCTTGTGTGTGACAGGTGACAGCTTCCTCCGCTGCAGCTGGGTCTTTTTTCAATTAGTGTCATCATCACTTGCTGTGGTGGTTAGTAATAAATGTCATGAGTGCTAAAGATATGTCCCGCAGGCTCTCTGCTTGCGAGTCGACTCTCTGTCCATTTAACTCACTGTCCCTCAGTCTACTCATCCACAAAAGGCAAATCTACCTTTCTATTTCTACAGTGTCCAAAACAATTTCATTCTGACTCTATCTTTCCATCCATGGTGTGGTCAAGCTCCATCCCTTGTTACCTTTCAGCTGAAAGGAGCAAGCTTGCTGCTCTTCATGTGCCGTTGCATAATGACGAGTTTTCTCAGCCTCCCTGGTCCAGTCAGGCAAGATCTGCTGTAATGAGCCAGGCTGTGACAGAGGCCAGCGAAACTGCTGAAAAATGTCTTCAAGATATTGATGTTTGAATTAATTTTATTTGCATTTTCTTGAGTTAGGGATTTTTTTGCAGAAGTCTTGCAATATTGTCTTTACATCTGTCTTTCCTATGTAGCTACCCATCTAGGTTTTTAGGAGAGACCCATTCTCTGCTGAGAAAAAAAAAGCTTTGGCACAAACGAAATGGTTTTCTATTCTGTTTGCCAGCTGGGCAAAAGGCAGGAACGTATCATAGTATGTGTTAATGTCTCCTGCCCAGGAGATAGAAGGGTAGGAATGCAGGCTTTACCTCTTGTGCTTATAGAGATATACAGTTTCTAACAGTAAGAAAAACAACCAACTTCAAAACCGCTTGCAAGCTGGGATCCTTGTTGTTGTGTTGTTTTGTCTGTCAGCTTCACCCCAACCCCCTGCCCCTCCTGAGCCCGCGCTCTGTTTAATCCCCTTAGAGCTCTTTTGCTGCTCTGGATTTTGCAGGTCTCCTCCCTGCCTCCCCAGACGAGCTTGTTCATGCCTGCAGGAGCTTCAGAGCTGAGAGGTTGTTCAGGTTTTGTCTCTTCAATCTGTACGCTGCTTGCTGAGTGAGAACATCACGTTTATCCCAACCCAAAAACACTTCTAGGAAGAAAGGCCAGTTTGCACTACTCAAAAATACCACAGCATCTCCCCTTTGCCAGTGTTTTCTTCTTCCACACTAGCTCACGCTCACTAGTATTTTAGACGCAGACTATGGAGTGGAGCTGCTGCCTTCCTGCTTCAATTCTGCCATGCCCTGACTCTCACAGACTTTCTCTTCTTGAGTACAAGATTCACCTCATCTCGATGCAAATGGGTTAAGTTTGAAGTAGTCATTCTGGGCTTGCTGTGTAGTTATTGAGGAACGAGATGCTCCTAGAGGGTAATTAATCTTCCCTACCCTACTTCCGCTTCCCAAAGAGGCATCTCTTGTCCTTCAGGGCTGCCTCCTTTTCTCTGTTAACAAAAAAGGTGGCCACTCAGACCTAGATGGTTTTCTATCTGGCTCAGTCAGAGCAGATTAATGCCCTCACCTGTATAATTAACCGAAAAAGCCCCCAGTCCTACACATGACATTGAGTAAAAGGGCTGAAAAGGTACAAATGAATTCCCGGAGGACCAGTTTAAAAGTACACTCCACTCCGCTTAAGTCTAAAGTTATCCTAAATAATTCCTTCTGGCAGTTTAATGGTGGGTATTTTGCTGTAATGCTTCCTCTATGACAACTGCAATGACCTAGTTTACAGTTTTTACAAATAATAATTTGTCTTAATTTTCTCTTTGAAGTAGCAAGCAAAAGAATAAATGAGTGAAATCTAAACCTGGTAACCTTGCTAGATATTTTAGGTCAATAAATTATCTTCATGCATAGCTTAGTATTTTAGCTTTCCACTCCAGTGGATGAGGACTCTTTAACGCTTGTTAAAATAGCAGCGATAAGTGATTGCAGCCTGAAGATGGAAAACATTGAATAATGCAAATGTGATTTTACTTGTCTGGGGGAGAAAATCCTTTGATTCTTTCAGAGCCAGAGATAAGAAAAGCTTTCTTTTCAGCAAGGACTATCCACACGTTTGTGCCAAACTTGGTTCTGAAAAAGTGAAAAAGCATCACTGATGAAAGTGTTTCAGTTCAGCTGTGCCAGGGCTGGACATTTCTGACCTGCTTTTTAGGTTAAAAATGCAGGACAAACTGAGGATTATTTTATCAGAAAGCCTGGAAACCTTGACAGAAACACCTTTTAGTGCTACTAATGCAGCTGATGTTCTGGATGCAGGTTCTGGATGGTCTGGTGATCAAAGTTGTTGCCCAAAGTTCATTTACTAGATACAGACGTGATTCTAAGAACTACCTCAAATCGACATTACTCAAAGCAGAATGATGTTTCTCAAGAGAAAACCGGTAGTTTTAATGAGGCAGAGATGTTCATGGCATGAGCCTGACTTCCCTCGTTGTATTATTTTCTCCATACAAATAAAAATCCTCAAGGCCACAGACTTCTTTTAACAAGACATCAAAAAGCAAGAAACTAAAAACTTTTAATGAAAACCAAGTTTGTCACTACTGTTATTTCCATTCCTCTCTACACTCTGATAAACTGTAAATCAGGTTCTCCAGGGTCTGTTCCAACTTCTCAGAACACCAGTTTCATTCCTCCTTCTTTACGGCGACCGTTTTCTGGGTCTCAGGTCTCACTACATATGGCCATTTGTACAGTCGTGCTGTCTCAGCTGTTGCCTCCTGGAAGTATCATCTTAAATGAGGTCCATCACTGTGAATCTCCGTACCCTGCAACCGTGGCCATGGGCTCACATTCTTGGCCCTGAAGAGTTCCATCATTTTTCCTTTTTGATAAACAGGGATGTAGTCAACGTTTCTAATATTTTATTCCCCTGTCAACATATGAGAAAATAATAATTATACCCTGCTCTGCAGGACTGGGAATTATAATCAACACCAAAGCAGGATCTGTACATAATTAGAAGCTTGTTTTAGAGTCTTTTTGAGAATTTATCGCACAAGAAATTGCCAGTGTCAGCTAACATGATTTTAACCAGTAAATCTAAAAGTGACACATCATTGTTATAATTGTCACGGCAGCAGCAGTTAAAATCTCCACCATTTGCTCCAAAACAATGAAGACAAAGACTGTTGAAAAGGTTCCACAAGTCAGTCAGAGGCACTGTCCTGTTGACTGAAAAGTTTTTGGTTTTCAACCCAGTTGCACCTTGTTATTGTAAGGTTTAGGGCTCTTCATGCCACCCTAGGGTGCAAAAGAAAGTGCATTAGCCCTATGTGAAGTTGGATAATTGGGCGTGAAGAGGGACTGAAGGCAGATTTCTCAGAAGGTGATTTGGGACATTCACAAATTGAGTTGAAGAGCTCCAAAGAACTTGCATTTCACATAGATATGAGCCAGTCTAGTGTTAGGACCCAATCTCATAAGATTTTTTTTAACAAATACTTGACCGTAGTAGCAGTTTTCCTCTTTCAACTTGCCCGTGTGTCACAGGGACAGATGTTCTCCATCATCTTCTCAAAGATCCACCTCTCTGCTTCAGTTACCCCATGGCTCTCAACTATGCCATGTTCAGGTGCCTGCCTGGCATGTGGCATAAGGATTTTGGCCATCTCTGATACTGGAGCATGCTCAGGTTCCTCTAGTCTTCAGGACAGTGACTCTTTGAAGAGGCAATGCTGGGCAATATGCTACAACAAGGAAATATTTAAGGCTGCAGGACCTGTCCGCACTCAAAGCAAGGTGGACTCAACTCTTGGTGTGCTTGGGTGTATGTTTGCCCTTCCAGAAGACAGCTGGTGAGCTGAAATAAATACATCAGAGATCAGATGTTTGGAAGCTCACAGTAGCTAGGGGTGGAAAAATACCGGAGACAAACAATTTTATACAATTTATTTGCAGGAGAGGTATACCGACTGCATGAGGGCTCCTTAGCAGCCTCCTGCTAGCTGGATAGAGTATTATGACGGTGGCCTTTTCTGCCTTGGCGTGTCATATATTCTTTCATTGACTTTCAGTCTTTAAGCTGCTGTTAATTTAAAAATCTCCCTTGTTCACCTCTGATACAGACTCAAGAGCTTTTCTGGCTGAGATGAATTGGAATCCATGTAAGAGCAATAAAATACCGTGTACGGCAGTGTTTTAACTGGCTCCTCTGCATCTTTTTTTCTAACTGCATGTTACTCTGCAGCTCAGATGCAATGGATCCAGACCCTGCAGCACCGCTCGTGGGACTGCACTGGCTTCATTAAGTGTATACACGTACTGAGTTGTCTTGATTTTTGTGGTTTTTTTTTCAAGCACCTGAGAAATTTAGGCAAATGTGAGAAGGCAGGAAAAGACCTTTTAAGTGCATTATAAATCCCATTTTAACTCAACTAATTATAGCTACAGCTTAATTAAAATATTGTGGAGGAAAAGAAAATAATCCTACCGAACTTCAGTCCTGTGTGTATTAGCATATTGCCATCTGCAGACTTCTGAATCACTACACCTTTTTGCCTTAAAGCAAAATGCTCAACAGCCTCTTTCGGCAGAAACACCGACCCTGCTGAGCGCATCTGTCGGGCTCGCGGGGTCCTGGTCAGAGAGAGAAACGTCTCCTGTTGGTGCAAACTTCCTCCTGTTTCCTTCTTAAAGGTGCGAATAAACACGTTCAAATGTTGGCAATTACAAATCAAAATGTCACAGCAGAAGAAAAATCCCTCTTACATAAAATTTCTCATTTCATATTGATTGGAAAGTTCCAGCAGGAGAAATGAAAAATATTGAACTTGATTTCGTGAATACAGACTTTTTTTCAGTTACAAGCAGCAGAACAAGCCATCATGCCTGCAAAAAAAAATGCAACTATTTTCTGACCAGCTCTAACTTAGTAATTTCAAGAGTAATAAATTTGCCGGGGGAAAAAAAATATTACACTGAATCTTCATCTGTCACAGAAAAGCACCATATATGTCAAAGAAAGTTTGAGGTAATATATCTGATATAAATATACTCACGCATGTCAATCAAATTCTTTCAATATCGAAGTGGTTGAATTACCTTGCTTAGTGACACGGTATTTTCTTATTGCAAAAGATGAAGGGAAGGATGGATGTTTCTTCACGTCTCCAGCTGAAGCAGAAATTACAAGGCGCAGCACAGAATTACGGGGTGAATTTCTTAAGTCCCGTGTTACGCTGGAGGTCAGGCTAGACGGTGACGATAATATTTCCTTCTGGCCTTAAAAAAATGCATCTGTGAAAATACAATCAGAGCTTATGGGCCATAGAATCCATGTGCTCAGAAATTATTTTTTTAGCAGTATAAATGACATTTTCTGCAAGAACAAATAAGCTGCATCTACCAGAGTCAGCAGTCAAGCCTGAAAATGGGAAAAGTATGAGGAGAGAATCCCAACCTGCTTAATTGCCTCACAAATCAAACGTATGGGCAATAACTCCTGTTTAGGGGAAATTCAGATGAGAAATATGATTACTGCTTTCTGCAGGGGGAAGACAGCACTTTGACAAAACGAGGGCTGGTTTTTTCCAAGTGATCCAAGTGCCAGGGCCTGACTTGCCAGAATTCCTTGGGAAGGTCAAAGCTTTCCCAGGTTCCAGCAGGTCAGGGTGGACTCGAGCTGGTGCTGCTTCTCCCGTGGGGTGGGTTAATGTCCTTTCGTGTGTGCTGAGCAAAACACAGGGCAGTTTATGGGCCATTTCACAGAAATTCAAATGTATACAGGAAAAAACATTCTAAACATATACAAAACTTATATTTCTTTCGAGGAAAACAGCTTGAGATTTTATTAATGGGGTAGCTGATGAATGTTTGTATATAAATAATACTTAAGTGCAAGCTGAGTCTGTGTTCACAGGCATTAACATTCCAGTGTGTCCTGCACAAAATATCTTTCCCAAAATATTCTTTCAGTAGGAGAAAAAGCATGTTTTGCTCAATCTGAGTATAATGAGTCTCGCATAAATCCACTGCCAACTTACACAGGCAGATCCAGCCTCTGCCAGAGTAACACGAGGGACACCATCTTATCTGATGCTCTGGGCTTTACAGAGAGGATCTTGAAGGGTTAAGAACAATTCCATGTATCAAAACAACCCAATACAAATACAAAGCATAAATATTTGGCTGCATGGGGGGTTGCAAAGGCACTGGGGTTTGGTTTTGGCTGCTCTCTGCTTGTTTCAGCATCCATTTGCATCTGTTCAATACATCCTTGTATGTAAGATCACACCATGATGGAAATTCAAATGCTGCACATGCAATAATACGTCTGCAGCTGTGGGTGGAAGCAGGTGCTGTACAGTCTGTGTACAAGTGCCAGCTCTCAGCTCATTTTCTTCTGACTTGTGTCTCTTTTTTTCCCCTATTCTGAGCCCCACAGTTATTTTCTTTCTTCTGGAGAGGGAAAGATGCTCTGTCATTGGCAGTAGTCGGTAGAAGGGCTTGCTCACGGGGCAGGAGATGCTCACTGTGTGGCTGGGCTCAGCCTGAGCCACGAGCATGGCAGAGTGGTTGCTCCAGCATCTTCATCTCTTAATTGAGAGGGCTGGTCCAGCCAAACAACAAGAGCAGAGGTGGAGTTGGCTTTTATGCAGGAGCTGGGAGGCGGGTGTGGGAGGCTAAAAGTGATAGATAGCCGCAGAGCACGAAGGACGGGGTTAAACCCCCCCAATGTGATGCATGGAGCAAGGGTGAAGCTACTTAATTTTTTTTCTTAGTATTATTAGAGGGATTAAGTGGAATTTAATTGGTGCTTTAGCCTTGAGCTGCTCTCAGCGTGGGAGCTGCAGAGCAGACACAGCCAGCACCGACTGCAAAGCCAGTGAACTCCAGCCTCTCACCTTCCCTGTCCTCTCAAAAGCAAACAAACAAACACTTCGTTAATTAACTGCAGACGCCCTGACTGGGATGAGCAGTGCTGGGAGACATCACCCAGGAGAGAGAAGTCAGGAAAAGGGGGAGGCTGAAAAAGTCAATCCAGTAGAATAATAAACTCCTCCTGGGTAGGAGGATGCAAAATGAACCTGGGCTGTGAATTCCTCATTCATCATCTCCCCAGTGCTGGTGAAAAGGCAAGCTGGCAGGAAAGACTCCTGCTCTGATTACCCGTGAGGGCTTTCTTGCACATTTCTGTGTCACTTCTAACACCTGAACTACTGAGTTACAATGTCAAGGAACAACCCTGGGCGTAAGGACTCAAGTATCCCCAGTGGTAGAATTAGACCGGGTCCCCAGCTTGGTTTTGGACCGGGCACCCATGTGCAGTTCAAGGAACAATTCCCACCATGCTGTGGAGAGTAAGAGTTAAATTGTAGTGGCCTGGGCTGTTCCCCATCTCCTGCCATCGGTGCCAGAGGACAGTCTGGGACAAGACAGCCTTGCTAGTGTCAATGCAGCCACAGGCCGCTGCAGAGTGATGGCTGTGTGATGGAGTACTGCATCGTGCTGAAAAACTGAGCCAATACGTGTCTGGGTCATCCTGCCAGATCTGCACAGAAAGTTGTTTTTCCCTGTGCTTCCCTTCAGCTGAGTAATTGCTTTGTGAGAGTTTGTCATCTGCTGCTGCATGAAGTAAGACAGGTCGAGCAGCCACCGAGGCGGCTTCTGTTCCTAAATCTGCCATGTGCCAAGTGGAATGGCTTGATCTGATGCCTCAATTGCTCCATCTGTGAAATGGAGATAAGTGCTATGTTCCTCTATAACTTTCTGGAAGATGCAGCCGTGAAAAGTGTTACATGGGAATTGCTGTTCTTGTTCAGGCATAGATTAGGCCGGGAGTCTGTTCGCTCCCTGCTCTCAGGATTCAAACCATCTGAAAGCACGACCAAGAAAAGCTGTCCTAGCAAAACAAATACCTTTCGACTTCTTTGTTGGCTGATCTGTACTCTGAAGGATTTCAGCAGACTTTATCCTTGTAGAATACCCGAGTCCACCCGGCACAAGGTAAATCTCCTGCATATTCAAAGCAGGGCATGTGTGTGTTCCCTGCTGGGTCCGGGACGCATGGGGAGATGCTAAAGCCAAACACAACATATAAATTATGCCGAGTCTTTCCCACAGGGGAGGAACATCTCAAGGTTGGCATGAGTTGCCCAGTTCACGCATTGGCATGAGATCTCTGATGTTCCCTTTCTCACAGAGGTTTGGATATACTAACCTATATTTTCTGGGATCTAGAAATTAAATGCTGCCTGAACCCTTTGCCAGGCCTATGTAATACCTGAATTGGGCAAGGTTTGTCCCTGCCTGTTTCTGTAAGACTTCCGCAGTTCTGTCATTATTTATTTTTTTCTGCTTCTTGAATATGTCAGCTATACAGGCCCATTCAACCAAACAGTTTTACAGAATACCTGATTATTAGAGTTCTTATTTTTATTCCTAACTTTGCCGTCATGAGATCAATTTCAAGGCCAGCAGGAGCTGATGAGAAATGCCAACTGCCATTATACCCCCCTGGGCTTATTTTCTCACGGAGACTTGCATGCTGTAATATTTTTCAAGGAAAAACCCGAAAGGTACAGAGACCAATGATGCATTTAGGAGACTTTGTGGGAAATGCAGGAGTTCTGTGCTGTGACAGGATTATAAACCAGGCAGCGCAAGAGCCCCGGTACCTGCAGTATCCCATTGGTCCTGCTTTTGTTCAACTGGTCTTTCAAATTTCAAGTCTCTCTGGTGGCATTTCTTCCAACACCCCTGAACGTCCAGTGAAGATCTCCCAGGACTGTGCTGGCCACTGGGGGCTGCAAGGCGGCAGTAAATCTCTCTTGATTTAATTGAGCTGGTAGCTTTGATTCTGATCCTGGCAAGGAGCTGCTACGATGAGCCAGAAGAGTCTTCTGCAATTACGTGTCAGCTCAGGGTAGCACCCGAGGGCCTCCACCGTTCTGCACTCTGCCAGCACTGAGTTTGCAAAGCAGGTACCTTCCAGGCCCACAGAAATTGCTCACACCAATAGACTTCCACAGCTGTTTTTCTCACTGGCCTCAGTCCATGTTGGTCAAGTTTGCCGAATGTTAATGAATCTGTAGAGGGTTAAAATCCAGGGAGTGACTGTGCTGAGAACGACTCAGAACCCTCTCTCCTGGTCGGAGTGATTCCCAAGCCCATGGAGTGTCTCTGAGTAAAGTTCTGTAATTAGCTGGAGACTGAATGTGACTCTATACCTGTGATGGCTGCTTCATCGTTAGGATAAATGAGCAGAACAACATCTTTTCCAAACATGCAGTTCTTGCAGACAGTCTTTGAGTTTCTTTAAGTCTTCACAGTAAAAATATATCATGCCCATTACCACTTTTGAGTCCACTCCAAATCCACTCTGTTAATATTAGCTATAAATATGCTCCAACAGATAATGTCAAAGTAACAGCCATCACAAGAGGAGGTAAGTAAATGGAGGCCAGGGGTTCATGTGTGCTTCAAAGATGGTCTGTCTTGCATCCCCCTGAGTGATTCTGCAGAGGGCATTCATCACCAGGGGAGACCTGGAAATCACTGGTAGTTCCCTAGGGAACAACTGAGAAATGGCATCGAGCTGTGAGCGGCCAATAAAATATTGCACGGATGAAACACGTTACTGAACGCAAGTCTTGAAGGGTAGGTTGGGGATTTGCACAAATAGGAAAACAGCCCAAGACTTTCCTCTCCTCTGGTTGCATCTTTTCTGTTTTGTGTCCAGTAGTTAACCATTAGGGGACAGAACAGACAGAGGTGCAGAATCCATCTCGCTTTCCTCCATAGACTGTGAAAAGAGCCTAACAGCTTAGCAGGATGATCTCTAGATGGCCCACACGGGGTGTGACGTCTTCAGCACAGAGAAGCTTCATCCAGGGTTTATCAAGAGAAGTCCATTGTGTTGTGGAGAGCTCTGGATAGAGTCAAACAGCTCTGTAAAGAGCTGTGGATAGAGTGAAGCAGTTTTGCCAAGGTAGCAATAATCTTCCTCCAAAACACATATTATTGGGCTATTGTAAATGCCGTAGGTGAATTGTGGTGCATAAGGTCAAGGGACAATTGCTTTCATCTGCCTGAAATATACTCTAAGAGCCTATTAGTACATCGTGTTTAGTGTTATCCTGGCTGAGTTAATTCAGTCCAGCTCTGGCCAAATGCCACTATATAAACCTTGCTGACATTTTCATTTCCATTTCCAGCAGCCTTTTCTGGCAGCAGCCCCTCTGATTGCCTCCCACTCAAGTTTTTAAGACTTTGGAAGAATCTTTTCTTTGTGCAAAACTACTTGATCTTCTTTCCCTGCCCAAGGAAACACATTCTGGCAGGAAGACCACTGAAAAAACTGATACAGCCAATTCCAATGGGCTTTGGCTGTTTATTCTGTGTCCTCAACTGGCACCTCCTGCAGATGGAGATCAAACCAAGGAGGAAAGAAAAACGAGTTGGTAGAGGCCTTTACTATTCTCTATATCACCTTCAATGACTGGTCACCCAGAGTTGTAGGAAGGGTCCTTGAACGTCTGTGGGAGCTGCTGTAACAGAGAGGAATGTGTCTCTTCCCTTACAAGTTGACCATTAGCCTCCATTCCTGTGGTCGTACCACTGCTAATGAGGTTTTTCTGGAAATCAAACTCTCTTTCTCCAATCTTTCCTCCAATTTACTACATTTCCTCTCCAGACTCTAATGGGTGACAAGAGAAGAACACCAACAGCAGCTGGTTTGGGCTCCTATCATTATCCTGTCTTTATCTCCATTACAACACTAGGCATTTCTTGCCTGTTTTGTCTAACCTATTTTTACACATCTCCCTTGCACTGTGATGAATTGTGTCCTGTGGGTGCCTGTTTTTCTCCATTAACTGTCAAGTGAGTCCAGGCAACTTGTTCAGATGGAGATGTCCACACTGAGGACATTTACATTTGGAAAAGAGTATCAGTCCAGAATGTCTAAGGGGTGAGATTCATCTCATCACGCTTTAGGTGTCCAGAGAGTGGATGTCAACAGCTGAGCCAAGGCATCCAGACTTTTTTCTTCCTCAACAGAGACAACTCATCCTCAGATGTTCGAAAGAGAGGATGACTAATCTATCCTTTGGCTATAAAAGGAGTCAACGTGGCTAACTGAGATGTCAATACAGATTTTGTAGATGACTCAGGGTGGGATTGAACTGAAGTGCCCCACGCAGTTGCAGAGCAATGGCTAAGCCCAAGTCTATGGTCACACATCATCGTTTGTCAGCAGCTCGTCTGGCTCTGCTCTGCTAGTGATGGTTTAGGGAAAAAATATCACCGTAGTCTGGTCCTTCTGAACCTGATGACTGACTTTCCCCAGACTCTAGCAATAATAAGACCAAATTCCAATGCCCTTTTGACTCTGATGTCCTGTCACAACAGTTTAGCAGCAAATAGAAGACTCACATCGGGCATCCATACCTCTAAACATGCAAATAGCTCACTCAAAAAGAAATAAGCCTCTGAGTGTGCTGCACAGGGGGGACACCAAGGATACAGAGGGAGCTGATGTTGGCTGTTACCTTAGCAACAATCTCCATCTGGTAGGAATCTGAAGCAGGCGGTCTGACCCCTGGCAAAAATGTTGAATGTTTAATGACTTAAATAACTGAGTAATTCTAGGCTGTTTGTTATGAAAGGGAGTAGTATGTAGTCCCAGTTGAACATCACTTGTAACCATAATGGGTGAACTCAACGTGGTCTCAATTCACATGCTTAGACTTTGGCAAAGAAGGTGATACAGAAGTACATGCAAGATAGTGTGTTTGAAAGAAAATGGGCCTGATTTTCCACTTAGACCAAATTTATGTTATTCTAACTCCACAGAGAATTGAGTCAGTGTTTCTTTCTACAAGCAGACAAGGTGGTTTAGGGTATTGGTAATATAGTAATATCAAGCTGTTATACAGCATTTTTAATCCATAGACTTCAATACCCATTAATGACACAGAATGAGAGGGTACAATTCCACTTGCATTTCATCTAATAACTTATTTTAAATATTTTAATAATTATATTATTATTATTATTATTATTATTATTATTATTATTATTATTATTATTATTATTATTATTATTATTTTATTGTGCGTTTTGGTGTGGCTGAATAATTCTAGATTGATGGCCTGGAGAGTTTGGCTCAGCCGTGAGTTTGTTTCACGGACAGTCTGTAGGGCTCTTTTTGGCTGAAGTCTTGTTAAGAAGTAACAGAAAAAGACTGTACAGGGTTGCCTGCTTCAGTGGTCTTAAACCCCAGAAGCTTTATGATATATTCTAGAGTGCCATCTGTTGTTTCTTTACCTGCAATTACCTTAAAATCAAACAAAGATTTAGGTTGGAAGGCCACTTTGGAGATCCATCTAGTCTAACCTCCTGCTGAAAGCAGTAGGGCTCACATACAGGCAAAAGCTCTGGCCATAGGCATGTTCTTGACAAAGGCTCTTCTACCTCAACCAAGGAGCTTTGCTCTGGGGGAGACTCCTGTCTTCACATCCATTTAGTTTGTGTCTTCTTTCTGACTGAAAGGAGGGAGATAAATTGCAACACACATATTTTTTTATTGTGGAACCTCTGGAACCTCTTATTGCTATAGGCAAATAATTATTGACTTTTTAGAAATTATGATGTCCCCCTCACTATTCATGCCTCATTTCCTATTGTATCATGGGAATGGCTATCACGCCACCTACTTTTCCCATGGTACAAGCCATTTCATGTAGACGAAGTGAAGTTGGTCACCTGGCACCAATTTCAGTATTATCTTACCCTGTGCCTTTCATATTCTTTAGTACAGAACTATGACTCTTCCTGGGCTATCGCCCATACCGCCAGCTGCAACCCTCCTGTTTGAGCTAGCAATCCATGCTCCCTTCGTAGTCCTGGGTAAATTCCCCAAGTTCTCAATACTTCCAGGCAAAACAAGCTGAAATACCTCTTCCTCTTCACTAACCCTCAACAGAGCCCAGGACGACCATCTCAGAAGGAAGGACATGCATTAATTGACCATTTAACACTGGCTGGGTCTGCCTGGGTAACTGTCATGGAAATGGGCCCTTGCAGGATCCTTTCATCTGCTTCAAAGATTCCTGGCTTCGGAGCTGCCAGCGGTGACAACTGTAGTGCTTCTCTGTTGTGCAGTTTGCAAAAGGTGAGAAGACTGAAATAGTTCTTAAAATAGGGGAAGCAGCCACTTGCCACCCCTCAGTCCTTGATTTCTTTATTTCTTTGCATCAGTGATTCAAGCCCTGCTCCTTGGAAGATGGGCCATATGCATTCACCGATGAGGCGTGTGACATTCCCCTCACCAATGCACGAGGTCCAAGAAGCTGGTGTGGTTTGTAGTATTTCATTTGTCCACAGAAAGTTTGTTTTGCCTTTTCATCTTTATAAATCAAGAAGATTTACATGCAAGGAGGTCAGCATCATATGTTACGTTTTAACTGAAATGTTATTTAGCTGGCAGAGCCATGCCTTGCCCTCCCCATATACCCAAAGGCTCCTTGGAGATTCATCAGTTACTAGTTTTAATAGGAGAGGAGGCGAGAGGTCAGGACTTCTAAATGAGCCTTATCAATCTGATGATAAATTTAAGGCTTGGGAAGCCTGAAAGGCCATGCAGGGTCCTGCTTTTGCATTTTATAACCTTATGAAAGACAAAGCCTGCGCTTATAGAAAGCTGGTGAAAGGATTTAGGGTAACAAGGTGGGATGGGAAGGTGGGGATAGCAAGCTGCTGGGAAAAACATGACACCTCCATGCCTTGCACCCAGTCTTTGCCTCAGTGGCAGCTGAGCATCATCAGAGCGCTGCATGTCTGTGCCCTGTTCTGATACGAAACAAATAAAACAATTATTCTGTATGAAGATTTGGCCACCACTTCCTTGGGCATACGTAAAGCAAAGAATGGGGTCCTGGGGGGCCACTTTGCCACTCCAGGCAGCTGCCTAAGGTCAGGTCAAGTCCCAGCCTTAAAAATGGGTGTTTGGGAACCCTGTGTGCCTGGGGTATCTCACTGGCACAGATGAAGTCTGCCCTGAACCTCTCCGTTCTGAATTACTCCTCTCATGCTATTTACAGAATTTTCAACTTTTGGCTACAGATCAGCAGGAAAATGCACACACAAGTCTCATTCACTCATGTAATTTAGATTTTGCAATGCGGTTTAAGGTTATCTCTAAATTCTCTGTTAGTATTTGTATAAAGGAGAACAACCAGATAAAAATCCAGATATCTTGAAGACCTTGAGATACGAAAAACCTTTGCAAAAATTGTGTTGGTTTGGGGTTTTTGGTGTTGTTTTTTTTTTTTTTATAAAAAAGGGATTCAGTTCAGTACAGGTTTCATATTTATATAAGGATCAGAAAATTGAGATTTTGTTGCAGCAAGCAAATAGACGACTGTGTGAGGATGGATACAAAGCCAAATGTAAGCTGAAAAGAGATAAATTAGCTAAAAGCCTGGCTCTTGTGTGTTCCATAGAGAAAGCTCTGCTAATTGAAAAGAAAAACTTCTTTTTATTAAACCTGTCCTTGGAGCAGTCTCTGGTCAAAGTGATGAAAGATTCTCCCATCTGTATAACTAATGCCGCAGCACGTGGGGCTTGAAGCCGGGAGGCGACGGCACCATGTTCAAAACACTCAATACTCCAAGGATTGTGTTTTCTCAACGCAGCCAGAGCAAGGGCTCCAAGTGGAGCCTCCCACACCCCAGCTGAGTGCTCCGGTGCTCAGGCTGTTCATCATTCCAGGATGGATTGGTCTTTTTCTCTTCTTAATGACACTTTTCAAAAGCTTCTGACTGTTCTGATGCAAAATGAAAACAAATGTGCAAACCTCAAATAGTTTCACAATTCATCTTTTCCAGCCATGCCAGATTCTTGGAGTCTGTCATTAATCTTTTCAGTGGGGTAGCTGGGTTTCTTACTAGGGATTTGCTTCTTGCTTACTTTGGATCTGTAAGTGTCCTGCCTTCTCCCACGCTCCGCGTGGATAAATGGGAGGTAGTGCAAAGACCCTGCCTCTGACCAAGCCCGTGCTGCAGCTGCTGGTCAGGTCCTGCCCGCCCAGTTCCTGCTGGATAAACCTTCATCTTGTGATGCTTAAGGATGTCAGCTGTGACCTCCCTTCCTTGAATTTCATCAGTCTCGTGGTTTTTGCAACCCTGTCACTGAAGGGTTGCTGGATGTGGCTATCCAATTAAGGAAGGGCCTCCATTCTCTGTTGGACACAATGTTCAGTCCCAGCCGATCCATCCTGCTTTATGAAAGGCTCACATGCACATCCAGTTAACAAACTGTTCCAGGAGGAAAGAGATTCTCCCGCATTTGCTATTGTTACAAAACCAGACAAAACATCCTTGTGGAAATTAAATGCTGCATGTGTATTAGAGTTACTAATAGAGCTGTGGTCTTTGTCTAATTGGAGTGGAAATATGTGGACATAACAGAAATTAAATGCATTAGCCTGGCTCCTTGGTTACTAAGAAACAGAAGGATGCAGGTACACTGTAGTTATTTCATTCCCAGATGAGGAAGGGATGCTCAGACTGAAATCAAAGTTTCTTTTTTTTTGAAGTGGCTGGATTTCTGTAATGCAAGCGCAAGCACCCCTATTTAACCTGCACGGCCAGTAAATGGCTCTGTTTGTTTTGCACACTCTGTCCTTTCAGCAAAAGTTGATATGCGCCTTTGTTTACTTAATTAGTTTTTCTCCTTTTTGTATTAAACCATGTCGCCTTCAGCAGATCATGTTTTATTCTCAGTAGGTAAAAATAATGAAAAGGAATTACTCCAGATGAAGCAAAAGTTCCTCCCTTCTTTGCAACCGAGCTTCAGAAAATCAGCAGGAAGTCAGAAACAGAAGCAAAGGCGAGTGTCAGGTTTGGCAAACACAGTGTTATACTGAAAAGGGGTGAGGACTTTTTCAGCTGGTCACCTCTCGGCCATCTCTCTCTGCTGGTAACACCAGACTCACTGGGCAGCAAAGGGAGTGGAGAAACACCACTGCCTCTTGCTCCTACCCCTGGGATTTCACTGGCCAGCTGCCCTCTTGGGGAACATCCCCAGCGCCCCAGCACAACCCAGGGAATGAAGGCACCAGGCTGCACTGTCAGCCCTTTCCCCTGGGGAAGGCTTTCCCGCTGCCACCAGCTCCAGTTCACGCAGGCTCCTCACCGCCTCCCTTAGTCATCTCTGGCCACCCGCTGACATTCATCTGATCCTTCTTGCGCACAGACCCATTTCTTTCTCTATGGTGAGCCCTGGCAGGGAGTTTCATCCCATTCAGCTGTTAATATTTGATTATGCCTCTAGTGAAGTGAACACTCATTAAGTTAATTTCAGCAACAATATAAACATCAAAGGACTGAATTAGTTGTAGTAGCAGAATATGATGGGCTGGCATCAATGCTTATTTATTGCTTTCTTCCGCTTTCTAATGCTGCTGCTGTTGAGGGCAGGGCATGGCTTTGGGGGACCTTTAGGTGCTGCATTTCAAACCTGACTTAAAAGTCCTAAATAGTGACTCCCATAGAGGAGAGCAGGGGTTTGCAAAGCCTGGCATGAGCGTGGGGTCTGGCTCTGCTGGGAGACGTCAACTATGGAAAATGAGGGATCTAGATAAGAGTTAAGATTTCATTGTGCTCCTTGTATCCCTCTAGAAGACTGACAGCTTCAGCTGCTTTGTGCTCAGTGGTTCAGACAAGCACCAGAAGATTTGGGATAATTTCAGCTCACCAGGAGTTTGGTATTTCTAACGGAAAACTCTGTGTTGTTTTGGGCCTTTTTTGTTTGTTTGGTTGGTTTTTTTCCTTTCAAATCCCTCCAATTGATTTTCGTTAAAATGATCAAAAAAATAACATTTCGTGGGGATGTTTGGATTTTGACTGCTTGCAGCATGCTGAAATGTGCACTCCAACCTTTTCATTTCCTATTGCTGCTGCCTCACTGCGACAAGCTAAAAGACTTTATTTTCACTTTTGCTAAAACCACTTGCATTCTGTTAAAACTTGAATGTTGCTTTTGATGACGAATTTTGCATAGTCACCGTGAGCATTTATAATGTAAAGCAATATTGGGATACGTAAATATTGCCATAAAACTTTCCTATCTAAACAAAGTTTGAAGTGAAACAAAAATATTTACATAGTTCACACCTGTTCCACAGGAAATGAGAAATACTGACTCTTTGAAGCTTGTTTTCATCCCAAGTTGCAACAAATATCAATTACCCCTGAAAATATTGTTGTTTCTGGCCATCCTTGTTATCTTCCCTTAAATAACAAACCTTTCCACGTTTTCTCAGGCTGCTCTGCACCTGGTTTCCTGTTTGTTCATTTTGCGTCTGTTACCTGGTGCTACCCAAACCCCAGCAACTTGCTGGTTTCTCCGATTTCCAGTAGCACCGTTACTCTTTTGATTTTCACAGCAGGGCATCCGAGGACTCTGCAATTGTCAGAACTGAGCTAATTCGATTGCCTCATTTAGCTCTTTGAAGACTGAAACAATCGCACAAAGTCCCTGGTTCGGTAACGGATGAGGATTTGGAAGCCAACGAAAGGCTTTGCTTGTGTTGGGCATGACATATAAATATAAAAACTGTTGTTTTATCTCCTGTAAGTATAATTACCCAGTCAGATGAGAGATTATAGCACTCACACTATTTGCTCTGGAATTAAAGTACTTGCAGTGCTATGAAGTACTGTACATGCTCTGGTAAATCAAATCAGCTTGAAAATTACATCATGTATTATAAAGTCAAAAGCAAGAACAGGAGGCAGGGACCCCGATTCACAAAAGATTTCAGTGGATGGTTTCATGGGTCTTGTCTTGGCTGTTCCTTCCCCTCCCTGGATTTTAGGCCATTCTCATTTCTTCCAAGTCAGTGTTGCTTCATCCAAGATTAGGAGATTTATCAGATGGATGAAGGGAGGCGTAACCACCCACCACAGCCCTCCTGCCCCCGGGCACCTCTCGGTGAGCCCAGCCAGGCTGCAGCTCTGCAGCTCGGTACAACCGTCCCATTCTTCCCTGGGCATTTCCCACACTGCCTGCACCCCGTTCACGCTGCAGACGGGTAGCTACGTCTTGTACCAACCTCTGCATTTCAGTTTTGCCCCGGTCCGGCTGCTGTCTGTTGCAGTTATAAACTCATTCCTCAAATCCAAAATTCATTTGAAGAGCATGTTAGAGAGAGGAAAGAAACCATTTACTCCCCTTCTGTCTGTTCTTACAAACGTCTCTTTATATTTTCATTCTCCTTGAATGCTTAGCAGCAATTCTTTTCAGACATTCTATTGCTAGCAGTTCCAGGTAGCAGGACAAATATTATTGCCTTACAAATGGAACTGCCTGCTTTCTTTCCTTTTCTCTAGGGGAATCCATGAGGAATAGCTGAACGGTGGGCTGAGAGTGGCTGGGTGTGGCTCATGTACTATCTATCAGGTTATTTCCATTTAATTCTAACATTCTAACAACTCTTTGTAAAATGGTCATGCATTTGCTAGAGTCATATCTCCAGCTCAAGTAGAGCACATGCACAGAACCGCATTTTATAATCACTGTCTTTACTGTAGACATGTTTTAAACCTTTTCTGTTAATATACAATGTTTGCTTTATACTAACACCTCAGAAATCCTCTAAAAATGCCTGGCCAGTCTTACGAAACAGCATGACACTGGAACCACACCTTCGGGGTCCTATTCTTCACTTAATAATTTCATTTTAACTTCTTGATGCCTCAGTTTATGCTTCTGAATATTAATGTATTCCTGACAAGGCACTGAGATACTTTGGTTAGGGAGCTTTGCACAGCTAGAAATGATGCTGATGTTTTTCTTTAGCATCTGACCGGCTGGCTGAAATCCCGCAGAGTTGATCAGATCAATTCCGATCAATGTTTCTTGATTTTTTTTCATTGCAGGAGGTGTTAGTGTTTTCAAAGTGTGTGTTTTTTTCTGAGCAGTGAGCATCTGAGCTGCACTGAAATAAAATACAGGAAAGAAGCTGCAACGTTCTATTAACTCACTCACTGTCATTAATTAAAGTGCAGTGTAAGTGGAAATGTTGTCAGTCCAGTTAACTAAAGCAGGCAGTATAAAATGCTCATATTTGATTTCTTCTTCCTCCCTCTTCCTTTCCGTCAGCTATTTAACAGCAGACAGCAGGTAAAACTGAACACACACTGTTGTCTCCACTGTTTTTGCAAAACATGCTGGAGGCTGTTGAATGTGCTCTGAAGTGTTAATGCTGAACTTGGCTTGTTAAACGAATAAGCCCAGCTAGGTGGGGGTGCCTCCTCCTTGCTTCCCTTGATCTCGCGCGGCTCCCCAGGTGCTGAGCACGGGGGGAAAGATCAGCCCCCATTCGTAAGAGTCACTGCTAAGTCGGAGGGATCTCATCAGCACTCCCACGCTGGCACTGGGATTCTGGTTGCAGAAGAAAAGCAGTTGTCGCCATGGACACCAAAACAGGGAGGACTAATCAGAAAATATCGATAGGGTAAAATGTCGGCGACTGAAAACTAAACCGGCATGTGATCTTTAAAGGAGAGCGGTGAATCATCTCTCAGTTGTGATAGGTGAGGTGATCTCTGACTGCAGGGAAGCTTTGCCTTTGGGGAAATCCAAGGGGCAATTTGCATCTTTCATTATTATTAATAGCAGTGTTACAGTGCTGAAGCAGCATCCCGGTGTGTTTAGATGTTGAATAAACAGAAAACAAAACCGGTGTCAAGTCCTACGAGTTTGCTGCCTGAGCAGCAGGCAGAAACCAGGAGGGGGTGGAAAGACAGAGCAGAGACCCAAGGTATCTCGGATGCCAGACTGCCCACCCCTGACCAAAGGGCACCAAATTGAAGCTGAGGCAAGGGCACATCCACAGACCCTGGGAGCCGTGTCAGGTTAGGTACAGACCTTTTAGTGACAGGGGAAGGTTGCTGCTTTAGGTCCTGCCTCGTCTAGTCCGTGCTTGCAGTATTTGCTGCAGCGTAACACAGCCCTGATGTCCCCCGGGCAGTTAAAACACCTGGCAAGATCTTCCAGCCCCTAACCACTGCCACGGGACAGCTGTGATTTGGGATGATAATACAGTCTGCCCTCCCAAAAAACTAACAAAGACCTTACAAGTTAGCCTATCTATCATTCCACAGGGGAATTTTCTCATCAGTTTTCAAATCAGAACCTCCTCAAATCCCAGCACTAATCAGACACTGATTTACTGCTTCGTTTTGCTATATAATTTGCAAAAATACATCCACAGTCTTGGCTGTAATGGCAGCGCCTTTACATTCTGTAGTTCTCTGAATGTATCTGATTACATTAGTCAGAGCATGGAAGGAGTTGTCAAACGGAAAGGACAACTTCAATAGACCCAAGTTTACTGCTTAGAGGAACTCTAGTAGGAGAAAAGGAATACAAGTAATTCACCAGCTAATGCAATTTTTGGTTGTATGTATGTCAGGCATAAATAGGTACTTTGCAAACACACTTTAATGTGTTTCTGCTTCTCTCAGAATATTTAAATGGTCTTAATTTTTTAAAAACATACCTTATATGTTCAAGAAAAATGTCCCAGAATGGGGTTTCCTATGGCATGAGACATGCTGGAGAAGAGACAGGATCTGAAAGATTAAAAGGCTTTATTTGTCATGAAAGATGGGAACTTTGAGGGGTCTCTTCATCAATGCCATCAGCTGCAGGTACAGTTTGATGGTCTCTCAATGTATCAGGTATGAGCGATGGGCAAGGAGCTGATTCCTATGGTAGAGATCTGGTTTTAGATCAGTTCTCCAAGATTCCATGCTAGGAAAGCTCATGAGAACAACACATCAAGAGGACTTATTGTCAAGGAGAAGACCAAGACAAACACTTGTGGTAATAGAGCACCTCCATTTCAGAAACTTCCAGGATGAAAATGGACCTTCTTGAACGTAGAAAAAGGTGTGGGGGGGAAATGAAAAGAAAAAAAATTCTTTGAGCTTTTTAGAAAAGCAATTGTCTGTTTTCCAATTCCAAATGAGGTTTCCTCTCCACGTGCAAACGATGGCTTATGCCCTTCCTCTTCTCACACCCTCCCCATACCTCTCAGCTGGGGTGACCACCACCTTGGGCAGAGCCCTGTGCTCACGAAGGTGATTTTTTCCCTGTAATGACTAAGACGCTGTTACAAACTCGCAATGCCAATCTTACTGTGGGGCACTGTCGCTGTGAGAAGGGAAGAAATGGGTAAGAAGGGAGGTAGCAGGGGAGCGGGAGGGAACACGAGCCACCACAGCCATTTGCCAAGACCCTGTGAGATAACTGCCCACTTAGAGAACCAGCCTGACAGGCTCACAAGGCAGAGCAAACCCAAAGCATTTTATTTTCCCTATTATACTATTTTAATAACTTGCTAGTGCTCATTACCACATTGTTAAAAAAGTGTGGCAGACAGAATGGCTATTTATGGTTAGACAGTTGTGCTAGGATTTCAAGTCATTATTAATGTTGTTAGCTCCAATTCTGATGTAGACATTTTGGTCATTTAATCATATTGAAAAAGATTTTTTCCCCCTTTACCTCAATCTCAAGGGATTTTCAGTTCTGTTCTTCAGATATATAATGTATGTATTAAAACAATGGTGGTCATTCTGCCCGCCAGGCAGACTCCGAAATGACCCTGGAACCGCTTTATGATTGTTGCATTATTTTAGCTGGATGTTATGAAGATTATTTTTTAAAAAGGACTAAAGCACTGTAGGAGTAGGAAGTTAGTTTGCGCTATATTATAATTAATGCAGAATAAATCCGACTGTAATCAGGATGTTTTGATTGCAGTCTAGTGGGATTTCTGGATGTCCTTTTTAGCCATGACATCATGCAAAGCTGATTTTGACACCATTAGAAGTGAGGAATCAAGACGGGAACTGAGGATGTTGGAAGTGCTCATGTACAACTAAGCCTAGAGGAGAAGGCGGGTCCATTCCTGCCCACAGGCAGAGATCAAGTATCTGAGGAGACAGTTGAAGGGACACATTTACAGATTCTGATCATAGTTATTGAATTCACATTCAGGGCTAGGATGAATTTTCCTATCAGCATTTCCAACAAAAAATTCTAAGAGACAACAGTGTCAGAAAATTTTAAAGATTATGTAGAATGAGCCAGACCATCCTTTGTTGCCTTAAAAATCTCCAAATTGCCTCCTCTCATAAAGCGAGAGAGCTTTGGGATATTTCTCATAATCCTTGTCATCAGTTCTTAACTGTTGCAAAGGAATGAAGGGTCCAAATTATCAGCAAAACTGTTCTGAAAGAGCCTCAGTTTTGACATAAAAAAGGCAGAATAATTAATCAGCACAATGACAAGAAAAGATATGGTAGAGTTTTCATAGAAAAATATATCTGAGCATAAACCCAGGCTGTTTATTCAGGCCTTGCCTTCTATAATCTCTCCTCTCTCATCCTAAAAATGTCACCAGGTTCTCCGATTCTTTGTTCCCAAAGCCTTTCAAAGGACTTTTCCCCTGACAGCCAACAAACACGCTGATGAAACACTAACTCTGCTTGCTAATTTACAACAAATACCTTTGGCAGCTTAATGCACGTACACATGTTTTCTCAATGCATCAAACAGCAAGATTCAGGACGTTGCAGATATCTATATTGTTGGCACAGATTTGTTCCTGATGGATAACACAAAAGCGTTTGAATAATTTTCAATACAAAATATTTCCGAGCAGACTAACATAATTGTCCCACATAACAGTCATGGCAGGTGCCCCAACTACTCCAACACAGCAGAATTTAGCTCAGCATAGCATTTGCATTTTCCCATATTCACTGTGTTCGATTTTTCAACCAAGTCCTGGCTCCTGGTCTGATGGAAATGAAGTGGACAGAAGCTAAGCAGTACTTCATTTCTGATGAAATACTGAAACAATGTTCCTCAGTGATAAGAAAAAAATAGTTATATGTGGTATGTGGGAGAGAAAAGGCAGCTGGACCTTAGGGAATGGCTCATTCCTTCTTAAGGTGGTGTTTCCTTCTCAAAGTGCTGCTGAACTCCAGTAGTTCAGTCTCCCTTTGTATCGTAGGTTTAATATTATGAGCCATAAAGCGGCGGTCCAGGAGTAGCTCCCCATGCACCTCTGCTGCTCCAGCAACGCCTGAGAGTGGTGCATACCTTGGGGAGGTGCAACCATACATTAAACGTACTTTGTCAGCATTGATGAGCCAACATCCCCCCAGCCTGCGAAGTGAAAGCAAATTAGAAGCTAGCCAATTCCTGTGGCATGGAAGTCACCGATATCTGTAGCAAACCCTGACAATTTCTGTTATTACTTTTCTGGTGTCTGAAGAAAGGCATTGTCCACAGGTTCAGAAAGAAGGATATTTCACGTATAGCCTTCATCAATGACTTAAATTTCTTGGTGATTTTTGTTTAGCCTTTGAAAGAGAAGGACAGCTGTGCTGACAGGGAATTGTTCCCTTTTATTGTGGCATTGGAGCATAAATGAGATATGACAGAACATCTTCAGGTTGCCTTGGGCATAGTTTTGTGTTAAATGCTGCTTTAAATTGAAGGTTTTCTGCATGGCAGAGGCAGGACACACCAGATCTACTCTGCTTTTCTGTGTAGAGAATTTTCTTTTTTTCCAGTTTGGTTGAATTTTTTTCTAGGAGTCTTCTGTCCTATTTTTTGTTGAAGTACTAAGCTAAATAAATAGGATTTAGATTATTAGAATCCCTAGGTGCACATTTGAAGCATCTCGCAAAGCCATTAAGGATGGATAAGAGCTTATTTGGGTTCTGGTGATATTTGGGTCCTGGACTGTAGTCAAGTTTGCTTATCCGGGGAGATGCTTGGTGCCCCACGCCTACAGGAAAACAGGGGATTTGGCCTCCAAACTACACCTGTCATCAGACACAGCATCACAGTACAGACAACTCTCAGTAATGCTATTATTTTGCATGCTTGGTAACCTTGACATCTGTATTTTTTTCATGTGTAGTCATCGTGAAAAGTATTAAGAATGCTGTACAAAACCCACATCATTTAAACAAAGCTTCTAGAATACAATGCCTCTATTTAAAATCAAAGTCAAGCATTGAGGCCAGAACTAAGAGAAAGATCTGCAACTTCATGGCAATTAACAAAGACAATTACATTCTTATAATGAAGAGATTTTTTTTTAAACTCTGTGGTTCTAATTATAATTAGGCAGTCATACATACACATGTCTTGCAGGACACTGAATTGAATTTAACACTTGCAGTAGCCATTTTTGAATACTGATGCACAAAAAATGTGTGAAATCCTCTCCCCAAATAATGACAGAATTAATTTTCTTTGTCTGACTCAGTGATTTCTTTGTTGTGCAACAGACCCAGAATTTAAGGCTGAAACCAGAACATTTTAAGACAAAAAAAAGGGTTCTAATTCAACCCTGTGTTGAAGAATCTGCTTGCATTTGGGACTTGTGTAGTCCTTTTAGATTTCATTCACAGGTTCAAGAGCTGCTCAAAATGAGAGATTTATGTAGGGTGTTTGTGGAGGTTGCTTTCTCGGGAAACATCACAGTTTCGTATGGAGAATGGCACAGGAAAAGAACATCATGGTCACTGTTAACTCATTATCCTCTTGTTTGAAAATACTTTTTTAAATGAAATTTAACTTTTAAAACTTGATTTAGATACAGTGTATCAAGAAAGGAAAACTCTCGAGTACAGCATTTCCAGGAAGGGGGATCCTGTGGCTGCCTCAGTTGTGAACTCTTTATATACCCCCGACCCACACAGATGATACACACCTCAAGGGAAATACAACTCCTCCTCCTCCTCCGGGCCCCATGGTCTTCTGGCAAGTTTAAGTACCAGTCTGTTCTCGGGGCATCCCACTTGGTAGCAGCTGTGTGCTCGGGCATATTCTTGGCCCAGCTTTCTTGGTGACAGTATCCAACCTGATAGGGATGGTGGTATGTTTCTGCAGACATCACTGCATAGCAAGGAACCCCTGGAGGATCCCCTGGGAAAGAGTTGGGATTAACAGGAGAAGGAAGGAGAGGGGTCTCAGCTGAAAAGCATGTCTCGCTGTCATTCCTTCTGCTTGTTTATCCAAGGCCAGGGTCATTCACTGGGTCAACTCTGTTCCTCACAGCTCCAGGCTGTTTGAGGGAGAAATAAATAACAGCTGGTTTTACAGGCAGCTGCCAGAGCTGCTACACAAGCTGTGCAGCCAGAGAAGCCATGAGACTAATGAATGTTCAACAGCAGGCGGCCTCATGAGATCGTAGTCAACCTCCCCAAGATGTCCCAGAGGTGGGACAAGGTTCATAGCATTGGTCACGTTAATAGACACCTAGTTCTTTACTCTGAGGGTGGTGAGACACTGGCCCAGGCTGCCCAGAGAGGTGTCCCCCATCCCTGGAGACATTCCAGGCCAGGCTGGATGAGGCTCTGAGCAACCTGATCTAGTTGAAGATGTCCCTGCTCACTGCAGGGGGTTTGACTAGATGGACTTTAGAGGTCCCTTCCAACCCAACACATTCTATGATTCTATGATTCTAGAACTGACCATACTCCAAATGAGCAGGGAGATGGACAAACTGACTGGCTTAAGTAAAAATGTGTATCAGCCATGAGTTATGACATACAAGATTTATAGCTCTGATCTCAATCACGCCTGCATATTAGCTTGCCTGTCACAACTCCTTGTGGTGATGATGTCTTCACCTCATCCCCTGGGAAGCGTGCCGAGTGCCCAGCTGCTCCTTCTCTTTATAATATTTTCATCATGCCTCACCTAGAAGGTCCTTTATTTTCCCAGTATTGTTCTTTGCCAGGTGCTGACTCTGCACAGAGGTTTGCTAATTGTAATTCAAAGTATTCATTGGAGTTCAGACGAAGGCAACAAATTAATCCATTAGAATGTGAAAGATCAAAGCATCTCATCCCTTGTTCGATCTGCAAGGAAAGCAGCAACCCAGGCGTCACTCAGAGCATGAGTAAAAGGCAGCAGACGCAGCTGATTGAAAATTGGAATTTTCCTGCCGCGGGAAGCACCAATATTTTCTCCCTTGTTTGTACTTTGGGCGAAGGATAAAAATGGAAAATGTCAAAGGACTGGCATTAAAAAGACCTTTTTGACACTACCACACAGAACACTTTCTATACTAGTCAGTTCAATTGTTTGTGTTTCCTTCTAGAATTGATACTCTGCACCTTATTCCCACTCATTCCTGCCTTGAACTCGTGGTCTTCTTTGGACTGATGCATCACTCCTGAACTGCCGTGGTGCATTACATCTGAAAAGAGAAGCACATGGTATCCATGCTGAAATTCATGTGAGGGATCTGATGGACTCAGGATCAGCCCCAGTGTCCCATCTCTAAATTGTTTTGTTTCAACTTCCCCAACCGAAAATGAAAAATTTAGCATTTCCCATGGAAAAATGTTGAAACATTGAATATAAGGGAAAAGCCACATTTTTCTCTCAACTTTCTTTCTCCTGAAATGCAAATCCATCTTGACACACAGTCCCCACGCACTTCGAAGTACAGGACTGAGAGCTCTGGAAAACAAGTCCGTCTGTTTTTAAGCAGAGCATTAATGGCCACAGAAAAGGAAAAATTCCTCCATATCACTCCAGGCCCTTCACTTCAGAAAGCCGTCTTATACTCTGGCTATAACAGGAGTCCCAGGTGACTCTTAGCAGGGCTGTAGATGCCTGTACTGGAGACATGTAGTTAGAAGAATTTGTCCTCAATCTTGCCAAGCATGCTAATGAAAGGATAACCAGGTAACACTACTTTTGGGGGTGTGTGTGGAGTGGTTAACAACTTGAGTGAAGACGTGTACACCAATCCCTTGACCTGCTATAAAAAGGTTATATTACTGGACCTAAATAACGTAGGAATAAACTTCTCTATCTTTGAGACCTCAATGAATGTGCACAGGGACCACCCTTGTGACTGCTTCGTCGTACATGCCCAGGCAGTAGTACCAGTTACGTGGTACCAGTAAGTGGTGGTAGCAATACAAGCTGCTGGGAGCAGGCTGGTGTTGACAAAACCCTTGCAGCGGCCCAGTAAAGTGCTACTTTATTAGAATAAAAGAAGCCATTTAGCAGTGTGAGCCATTTTAGCACGGGCCACCGAAGCTCACAGCTACTGGTGACCGCTGATAAATGTCTGCTTGCATGTGAGAAGTAGGAGGGCACGAAGGAAGTGGCTTTTGACAATACATTAAATTCGGTTTGTAGCAAGGCTGATGGTTTAACACCGCATGTGACTATGGTCTATCTGTGGTCCAGCAGCTGGTTTGCTCTTAGCCTCTGAACTGACTGCAGCTGGCTTCAGAAAACCTTCTGAAAGGCAATAACCATTTTCTGGCAGACCAGAGAGTGGATAAGAGTTAGAGTAACATACTCATTCCTTCTGTTTGCTTTCACTGACTTTAATAAAAGTATAGCAATATTGTGGCTTTCAGTAATACAAGGGACTAATGAAAGGTGCCCGTGAAAATACCTGTCATTGAGGACTTTTACCGCTACCCATCATCTAAGCTACTTCCATAGAAAATAAAAAAACATCTCCTGAATTAGTTTCCATCACCTACCTTTCCTCAAATCAGTTTAGCTCTTTGTCTCTAACAAAAGACTAATTTCACTCTGCCAGGCTGTTCTGGCCCAAGGTCAAGTCACTCTGGCTGAGGGAAGGCAGTAGAAATGACAAAAGCCTGAAAGGCTGAAATTGTGAGCTTCAGAAGAAAACAAAATAAAGGAATGCATGAAATAATGCCAGTCTAAAGTTGTTAGATTGGCCTTTCCTATTTCTCCTTCGTGCAGTCAGCTTGAGTAGAAAGGCACTCCACCTGAAGGATCACTAGGAGATTAAAAAATGTGTTAGGCAAGTGCCTTTTAGTTACCTTTTGTTCTGAGGGTTGAGGTGTTTAAGGGCAAAAAGCGAAAAAACAGAGAAAGTCCAACAAAAAGGATGAATATCTACCTGACACCTCAGATCATTCAGATCTACACCGGCAGGCCCTGGTACTTTTACAGGGATACTCATTCTTGTGCTCATACTTGTATCCCACTCTGGTGATACAAAAGCTTCATGTACACCAGATATTTCTTACTGCACCATCTTAATCATAGAATCATAGAATCATTCCGGTTGGAAAAGACCCTTGGGATCATCGAGTCCATCCACCAACCCCACTCTACAAAGTTCTCCCCTACACCACATCCCCCAACCCCACATCCAAACGACTCTTCAGCACATTCTGGGATGGGGACTCCACCACCTCCCTGGGCAGCCTATTCCAGTGTCTGACCACTCCTTCTGGGAAGAATTTTTTCCTAATGTCCAGTCTAAACCTACCATGTTGCAGCTTGAAGCCGTTCCCCCTTGTTCTACTGCTAATTACCTGTGAGAAGAGACCAGCACCAACCTCTCTACAATGTCCTTTCAAGTAGTTGTAGAGAGTGATGAGGTCTCCCCTCAGCCTCCTCTTCCTCAAACTAACCAGTCCCAGCTCCCTCAATCGCTCTTCGTAAGATTTATTCTCCAGGCCCTTCACCAGCTTCGTTGCCCTCCTCTGCACTTGCTCCAGCCCCTCGGTATCTCTCTTGTATTGGGGTGCCCAAAACTGGACACAATACTCAAGGTGTGGCCTCACCAGTGCTGAGTACAGGGGGACGATCACTTCCCCACTTCTGCTGGTCACACTATTTCTAATACAAGCCAGGATGCCATTGGCTTTCTTGGCCACCTGGGCACACTGCTGGCTCATATTCAGCCGCTTGTCAATTAGGACCCCCAGGTCCTTTTCTGCCAGGCAGCTCTCCAGCCACGCTTCCCCAAGCCTGTAGCGATGCATGGGGTTGTTGTGGCCCAAGTGCAGGACCTGGCACTTGGCCTTGTTGAAGCTCATACCGTTGGCGTTGGCCCATCGATCCAATCCATCCAAGTCCCTCTGTAGAGCCTCCCTATCCTCATGCAGATCAACTCATAATCCACTCATACACCTACCTCATTTTTTTGTCCCAACCATTACAGCCATGGTACCGAAGCTGTGGTTCTACCATGATCATCCCCTCCCTGAAGCCCTTTGGAAAGCTTTGCCTTGAATGAATTCTCAGCCATAAATTCACAGCGATGGGAATGAACAGCGGATCAAGTAAATTTTTCTCATGGCCAACATTCAGAGTGTCGTTATGGCGTTGAACTTTCTTCCTGGTTGGCAGCTATCTCTGGGATGGAAACTTGCTTTGGTCATGACTCTGTGGCTGCAACGTGCTAGAAGTGAGACAGACTCTGAGACAGAGACTGTACATGTGTGTCTAGCTGGACACTCCTAGATGACAACCTGTCTGACTTACTGCTAGCCATCTATGAAGCTCTTTCTCCCAGGTATACCAATCATCACAGTACCTGGCTGCCAATACAAACGTTTTACTCTTTTTCTGCAGTTGTGACCAGGGAACAGCTCACATACTGTGACCTTGGAGGCCCCATGAGGACAGATGGACTCACAGTAAGCCTCTGAGTGTCCTTAACCCTGTAAGGACTCAATGCCTTTCCCTGCTTTTCCTCTAAATTTCTTAAAATAAGACTTAGACCCTACAGAGCAACATGGATACCTCTGGGCTTATTTTCAGTGTCACCAAAAGTGATTGGTGTTCTTGGCCAATGATCTTCTTTCCTCTGAGGATAAGCCCAAGATATTGGAGGTGAGGAGGACTGGAGATAAGGATGTTATACCCTTGTGAGCCTATCTGCCCTCTGTCACCATCACAGTTACATCCTGCTCCAACCTGGAATTGCTCAGCAGGCTGTTTACTGATGCCAGGTTTGCTGGGACAGGTTGCCTGATGCCTTTTAGCCAGGGATAGTAGCAGGGACGCAGGAGGGAAGAAAGGAGGTTGCTTGCTTCTTTGCTCCGGAAAAACCCACACTTCAGATGCCATAAGGGAATGTACATCTCCGCTTGGCTGACTCATCTGTCATCCCAGTAAAACAGCTTGACAGCTTGCTGCTCACGCCTGCGTGCAGGCACGGTCACCAGATCAAGGCACAGAGGGTATACATTTAACACAGGGAACTCCCAGTTTGCTTACTGCTTCTTTCAGCACAGCCTCTCTGAAGAGCTGTGATTTTTTTCTTGCCTCTCTGGATTTACTTGGAAGTTATCTTCTGCTGGTAAAGGACCTGGCAAAATGAACACGCTGATGGTGTAGGCAACGGCAAACCTGCACCTTGGATGACTGGGTTGATGACTGAGAACTTGACAGTGTAGGAGAGAAAGAACAAGACCTAAGGGCCAGATACTTATCACAGTTGCACCAGTACAAATCTATGGTTGTTCCTTAGGTGTCAAAGGCTGTGCAATACATTTCTCAGAAAGCAAGTCAAGTGGACTGAAAGCCACTGCTCTAGCGGTGCTGAGACAGCAAAACAGCTTCCAAGCGCGAGAGCAGCAGAGAAGTCCTGCTCTCTGCATCTCAGGTGGCCTTAGAGGGGAGCTGGGTCCTCACCACGGCACAGGATGGGAACCGGCAGAGAGCAAAGGTGACAGTGCACCGTTAGCTTTTTTTATAAAACACAGGCAAGGCCTGCTGAAGTGCGTTACCCCTAGTACACCACAGGTAATTGCATGCTAACTGATTTTGTCTAGCCAGACTGTGGTCTAGTCTGTGTGCGACATACTGATCATGCCATTTCATCAGCCAACTAACCAGCTGGGGAGGGGAGAGCGAATAATAACGTACTGCATTTTTCTGCCTGAGGGAAAGACAATTGTGACAAACCATGTCTCTAAGAGATGTTAATTACAGCGTTCCCTCTGGGGAAGACTTCTGCTGTGGCCAGCCTTGTCAGGTGCTTCAAATTAGTTTCTTCTTCCTCTCCCTGTCCATCTTGCCAGTCTTTATCAGGTATTTAATTAGCTCTCCTGCCAAGTGAGAGGTGTCTCTCACACTGAGTCCAGTGTTTCCTGTCATCAAGGGCCCTTGGACTGGGGGTTGCTGGAGCTAATTTTCCTTGGTTTTAGCTCAGCAGATTTACTGTCCAAAGAACAGCAGTGAGTTGAGAAGCCTCAGCTTCCCTGCTGCAGGTCCTTTAGATCCTCCTGTTCTAGCACAGGATTTAAGAGGATTTAATTTAATTCCTGTAAAATTCTTACTGGGAGCACAATGTACCATCCTGATCATCTACCACCTGTACACAGGGATGGGCACCCTAAAGCTACAAACCTAGAACTGTGGATCAAGGGAAAACCCTAACTGTAGGGTGTGTTTTGGGGGTGTTACTAGAATTTATCCTCATTCCCACGTGCCTGGCAGCAGGACCCCTCCCATGCTTCTGGACAAGCGAGTTGGTCAAAGCCATTTAGTGGCACTTGTGTGAGCCCCCTGCGTCTGCACGGGTGAATGTAACTCAGTAAACACTTGCTTCCTTGTATACACACTACTGTTCTTCAGGGACCTTTCTCACATGACACTCAGGAACTCCTCATTTGGCATGCCCTTAACAGGACTTAATCTCTTTTGTCGCCCTCTTTTAACAAAGCTTCATTAGATACCATCTCGAGCTGTTTTTTCTGGTGGAAATGTAGTGCCTATCCAAGAGAGAAATCTTGCCGCAATGCAATTAGTTGAAAATCGCACATGCAATAAGTGTATAATTGAATTTTTATTAATACACTTTGCTTGCATTCTTAATTTCTCTGCACAAAATTTTTAGCTGTATTTTTCTCTCCAAGAACTAAAGCAACTTTTTTCAAAGGCAGTTATTGTCACTCTTCTACTAGGAAAAGTTAAAATGTAAAATTTTGCAACTATCTAATTAACTCTCTTTTGCTCTGTAGTTAAAAGGTAGTTAAACCCCTAAGCATTCATTCAACTTTAATGAGGATGGGAAAGTAATTGCATATGTATTTCTGTATAATTATGACTTAATTGCATTACCAGTAGATTTATCTTTTGCTTATTTAGCCAAGCTCAGAAAACAGTGTATTAGGATGAGCTGATGTTTGTTTGGACTGTTTCAAAGAACAACACGATTAGGAACAGAGTACTCTTGCACATGAGGCGCAAGTGATAGATTTTTTTACAGGGTTAGCATAGACTTTTCCTGAAGGCCAATTTTAAATGCTTGTTATCAGCTGTGGAGGTGTTAAAACTCTTCAAAGATCAGCAGGAATCCAAGATATAAATCTTTCTAGTGTCCATTTTTCTGACTGGTTTTGAAGATCTCAAACAGATTTGAAAAAGGATCTTGATACTTAACTGTCACTTCTAACATAATTCAGGAATCAAGGAAGTCAATTTTGCTGGTCCAAGGAAAACTACTTCACGTTTGAAGTAGCTGTGAGCTGTTGAAAAACGCTGTTGAAAATCTCTTTACTTTGGTTCTTCTGTGTCACCGTGATCCCACGTTGCTGTTGAACACATGGATGTTCCCTAAGGCCTGGGAAGACACGCAAGTCCAAAACTTGCTGTGAATGGGAAATGTTGTGCTTTTCAAATGAATTTACAAACCACTATTATTTCAAGGTGAATAGAAGGAGCCGTTTCAGAGTGAAGTTTCAAGGGCAATAAAAGCTACTATCTGAAAAAATAAGGCTGTATCTATACTAGCAAATTCAAGAGACTCACAGGAATAAGATTGATTGTTACTAAACTCATGGAACAGTCTCTGGAACAAATTTGTTCCATGTTAACTGATGCCCTCTATCTCTTGCATGCTCTTCTGGTAACAATAGTGATATTTCCTAATGCTCTTCGTTATAGCACCCAGCCTTCAGCTGCTTCGGAATGCGTCTGATTCTAAATTTCACCAAAGATTTTTCGTGCTATATGTCTACCTCAACCTCACCTTTTTTCTTTTCTTTCTGCAAGATCTCTACAGTATTTTTCCATCAAGAAACATGTAATAGTGTGGTTAGGCAATGTTAGAAAATACTCTATGCAGGCCAACACAAAATGGATTTCTGCTGGATCACATTTATCTTGTGAAATACTCAGGCATCTATGGATTAAAGTTCAGTGCAAACCAAGTGCCTTGTACTATTGTACAAAACAATAAAAATAAAAAAGCCCCAGAATGAAATGTTGATCTAAAATATATACCACTTATGCTGATAAAAATATGCAACATGTACACTCAATATTCTTTCAGATCACATTTTTGACAGTGGTTTCATTCTGGTCAGAAATGATACAGTCACTTCCCAGAGATACACAATCCCTTGTGAATGGCTCTTCCATTCTCCACACAGCTTAAATATCTGTAACTCTTTCTGGAAAAGCCTCTCCTTGCTCAGAACATCGTTTCTGTTTCTGACCTCAGGGAAATAATAATAATGAAAAAAGAAAACTGAAAACTTTAGCAGCAATCCATCTTTTTATTGCCATGGTTATGGAAAATTTAGATTTTAATTTAAAAAAACCCAAATATTTCTTAATAGCTGTCACCACAGAAGACCAACTCTGAAAAGCATTTAAATACATAATTGTCATTGATTTTTAGTATGACTTAGATAAATTCTTTTGGATCTATGCCTGATTATTTGGGCCTTGAGAAAGGGTCACCTCTGAGTTCATTACAACAGAATCCTGCCTGATATTTCCTGGGAGAAGCAACACATTAAAAAGCCAGGAATGTGTAGGAAGGTCGTCCATGCTCACTGCATATACCTAAGCTCTGTAACTGCTGCTGCAGTCAAAAAGGAGCTGGTGGTCTAGGATGAAGTCAGTGTATGCTGGAATTAGTCTGAACTCGCTGGAAAAGAAGATCTGGAAGGAGAGAGGCTGGGGGGGGTGACAGTGGTTTATACCCACTGAGAAAGACCAGTCGTGAATATGGTACCTGCTGTGCAAGGTGCTATATAAACCAACCCCAATACTGCAGTAGTTCCTGGCAAGAGGAGGAAGCTGTGGTGGGGTATGATTAAGATGGCCAGTGTCTGCTGGCTGCAAAGGGCTTTCCCTACAAGGGTGGGGGTCTGGCCTGCAAGTTCTGATGACTAATGTCGGGATCATACTTACGGACACTGTTTCTCCAGCCTGCTGCCTTATATGCTTATGCCCCAGCAGAAAATGAGCCAGAATAAGGAGGTTGCTGTGGTAGTAACCCCCAATATCAGCCTGGGGAGATCTGCGGTGCTTGTGAGTCACCGCCCTGCGGAGCCAGGGTTAGAGTGAGCATTGGTCATGGCACTGGTAGTGTCCATACCACCACTGGAAATGGAAGTCTATCCCCTTGGTTCCCAGCCACACATTCCCAGACTCTGTACATCCCGTGCCCATGTGTACCCCAGCACAGGGCAGGGACAGGCTGGGAACAAACACCCACGCGGATAGAGAGGTCTGGGCAGCTTTTTTCGGCAGCAATGCTGTCTTAAAACCACTTTAAGAGTCATAAAATGATGGTGTGGCAGGGCATTAGCTGTGAGTGGAAATCACTGGCCTGGCCAAGAATGCCCTCAGAGATGGAAAGAGATTGAGTATACTTGGGGAGAGGAGACCAGTGCCTGATGAGGGGGTAATGAAGTGCAATGGAGTTGTTATGAAGTGGTTATTGATCAGGTTTACTCCCCTTCTTTGTCTCCCGCTTGATTACAGCCATGTCAGGGCTGAAATCACCAAGCTTGTAGGGGAGACACAGTGGCCTGCCTTTTAGTGAATACACAGGGGACGGTGCCCGGCTCTACAAATGCGTGGTGTGTACATCCCTGAGCAGAACCCTCCTCACTGCTGCGGAGAATTTCTAACCCAGGGTGAGTGCTTTCTTTGATCCTTGAGCCTGGCACACGGTATGTGTTGACAAGGACTGATCAATACATAAAAACTTTTGCAAAAAGCCTGGCTTTCAGAGCCTCTGCAAATCAGTGCCTGTCTATAAGTGGCCTGGGTCCAAGCTGTGCTGGCTTCTGCACGGGGAGTGGTTCAGACTGGCCAGGCAGGGGAAGGACAGCTCTTCTGGTGAATAACAACAGGCATGAGACCAGTGTCTGGAGAGATGCACTTGCATGGTTTTGTCTATTAAGAGCTCTAGTTTCCATTGTTGCTATCTATTTCACAGGCAAACATATTTCCCTTGTAAATAGGGTATCTCTTTAGATGGAGATGGAGATTCAGATTGCCTTTAGTGTTTTCTAAACCCTAGCCATAGCAGACTTTTGGCATCTGAGTTTAGGGTAATTAATTTCATCTGCTCTTATTCACCAGCTGGCTCCTGGGAATACTTGAAGCTAAACAGATGTCTCCATTTTGAATCACAAAGGTGACTGTTTCCTCTTTATCCCACACTAGATTCTTGGCCTGTAGATTTCCCAAAGCATCCCAAGAAACTCATGACCACATCTTCATGTTTTTATTATTTGTTGACCCACAGCAGCAATCAAATTATTTCATCAAAGAAAAGGCGGCAGGATTTTCATAATAAAATGTCCATAACGCTATGACTTCTGAAATAAAAGCTTTGCAAATATTTGTTCCAATTGTCCATTCAATTTTTTGTTTGTATGTCTCAAAATTCTGTTTCCTTTCAGGTCGAATCTGCATCTTTGCACTCTTTCTCTCTGTCATTTTCTCCGTACACAGTTTAGCGTGCCAGATTGTTATGGCAAACCTCTCTAAGTCAAGAAGTCACTCAGTTCCTTGCTTGGGGCAAGGCGTTCTGCTTTCCTGCATTTTCATCGTGACCCCCTCAGAAGGGCCTCTAACAAGAACTAAAGCTAGATGGTCTCGAGGAACACAATGTTGTTTGTAACCAGGGTAACCTGGTGGCCTGTGCCCCAGTCTAAAATCTACTCCTTAAACTGCAGGTATATGACAGCAAAGTGTGCTCAAGTATCAGAAGCTGAAGCATTAGAAACCATCTTACCCATTGTTTTTGCCTGACATAAGAAATGAGACTCAGCTTTACCTGTCAGCTTCCTTCTAATCTCTACCATGGCTCTGCTCTCCCAGAGATCACATTGTCACCTGCAAAACTGCAAAACCTGCAAAACCTGCAAAACTCTGGGTTTTACCCACCCAATCAAAGCAGGTAATCAATCTATCAATCTGTCCCAATCAGTCTATCAATCCGCCCCAGCATAGGTGCCCCCAGGCCACTTTGTGTTTGTTCATGCTCTGCTGACAACAATGGGGAGCAGAGTTCTATCATCAAAGTCAACACCTACAGCCAGTGAAAGGCAGGACACTCAAACCCCCTTTACTAGATCTCCAGTGACTACAGAAAGGCTTCTGCATCTGGGCTGGTCTCCTGAGGCTCTGTAGGTTCAATCCCATCCTTTAACCTTTCTTCATAGTCAGGGGAAGGCAACAGGAAGCTCCAGAAGAAAAGTATCTTAGGTGCCTTCAGAAGGAGAGATGTATTTTCTATTTCCTTCTCCCACAAAAACTACAATTAAAGGAGAAAAAGTTGGGATGGAGGAGGGGGGAAAGTTGTGGAGATTTTCTTTGGAGAATAAATGTAAAGTTCTTCTATTTGCCTTCCAGTTGTCAGTCCTTCTCAGCATATTTGTGTGATATTTTCCTACTTCCTTTGCAATACAAAGCTACAAATATCCTTCTAAGTGCAAACTGAGATTCTCACACAGCTACGTGATTCCAAGAGCTGTGGCTGAAAAAAACCCCACACTCTAAACATCATGATTCTTATTTAAAAACTGAAGAGTGCTAGAGACATCAAGTCAACACAACTGAAATGCGAATACCGATTTGCAAACCATTTATAGAGTGAAAAAAGGAAAGAGAAAATAAAGCTGAATTCCAAATGCTTTTAAAGAAAGGTGCAGTTTGCACTTGGATTACTCCTGAGGAGACTAATGAACAAATAAGCTATATTTGAGGAAAGAAAATTCTCTGTAACTAATCATGTAACTTGTCTCTTGCAAAGTGAAAGTCATCAGCACGCTGGGAGCCAACACAAGGCCTATGTATCACAGAGTCTCCACGCTGGGGGTGTTGGAGATCACACAGCCCTTGAGACAGAGCCCCAGAAGAGATGAATTTCACTCTTCCTGAGCAGATAACTCCTGGCATCCTTTTGTTTGTGAAATGTAACAATTTTTTTCTGATTATGGTTATCAGCCACCTATTTTTGCTGAAAATGGATACTGAAGTGTAACAGCAGTTATCAGCCCAGCTGAATAGCTGTCCACTCCCAGCTTTCTATAAATACAGAATTTCTGAAATAATCTCGAGCACATGTTGGTTAAAAATTCAAGGGCAGATGAATAATGAATATCAATGGACATTCCTGCATTAAAATTTAATACTAGCAAAGGAAAACGGAAACAAGACGTTTTCCAGGATTCTGCAGAACAATTACAAGCACTATTATTCCTCTCTAAAACAGGCTTCCTCCACTGAGGTCTTCAGGGATTTCACTGAGCACTCCTACAAACATGCAAGGGAAAGCAGGCATCTCGGTAGATAAAGGTGCAGAGTGCTTGGGGCAAAGCCATCTTTTCTTTATGAACTTCCTAACTGTGGAATATGGAGTGAGTCAGTTTTAGAGAATTACATATTTTAAAGCTAGAAATGAACATTAGTGGAATGCTGAATAGCACAGGTCAGCAAATGCTGTTAATTTCAGAGAGTTAGAAGAAGCTTAACTGAAAAGACGAATTACTGAAAAGAAAAATGGTTCTGTTTTACCCTAAACCAGGACACCACTCCATTGCTCTCCTCTTCTAGGCCACAGAGCTTTTAGAAAGACATTTAATCTTGATTTCAAGACTCCATACAGTAACAGGCTCTAAAGCCAAGAGGGACTGGTTGATACGGGCTCTGAAAATCAGTGCTCTAATTTAAACAGGAATTAATTAAAGGAATTCCTTTGCCATGGGAAAGTGACTATGGGTCCACACAGCAATGTAAATTCCCATATAATTTGACAAAAGGCTTGCTATCCTTAATAAAATTCTGAGGCTCTCTTTGGAGGTAGTCGCATGTTCACAGGAGTCTCCTGGAAATTTGGGCATCTTTATAATAAGTCCTAAACAAAGGCATCGCTAAGGGGCATTCTCATCCCCTGCAGAGAGAGGGAATAAGTCAAATTTAAGGATTAAACATAGTAAAACGTTAAAGTAGAGACATAGTCACTCCAGCTGATTATGCAAAAGCACAAGTTAAGATTATGACAGGAGACAGCTTAATTCCCTTTTCAGTTCCTCTCTGCTGCCTGGCAGAGCAGTGGGAAGTTAGGTGTTTCAACGGTACAGCTTCCTTGGAGAATTGCATTTTTCCATTTACTGTCTTTTCTTCCTCCTCCTCTTTGCCTAAGCGGTTTGATTCTAGCTGCCACTCCGAGGTGTTAGTACTTTTTAGCTGTGGATCCCAAGGAGTCTGAATGAGCCTTAACGACATTAGCTGTTGTTTAGCAGAGTAGATCAAAGGAATGGCAGTAGCTGATTGGGGCTGATTTGAATAATAATACAGAAATCTCCTATTTACAATAGTTAGGCCTATTCCCTGCTTTGTTATAGCCCCCTGATGGCTGCAGCTGGCTGTACCGAGTCACACAGTGGTGATCTGGGATGGGATGTACAGGGTGAGCGTAGGAGTAATTACTTCCACACACCAGGTCAGTTGATTATTTGTATTTGGATACAGAATATTTCACTATTCCCTTGTCCTATCCCATTCAAGCATCCCTCTGATACGCTCTCTCCATGCCCTGTGCCAGCAGTGACTTTGGTTCACAGGTAACTGATATAATTCCTGCACATGGATAAGGTCAGGTCCTAAGAGCCTCGCTAAGTACTTAATGGGTCCTCAGTCTGGGTTTTGATGCATCAATTAACAGAAATATGGCCCTGCTGTTAATTTATGCCTTCACTTCTGTTCAAGATTTCCACCCTTGTTGCAAGTTGATTTTGTGAGACACTGTAAACCCCACAATGTTCAGCTCAGTACTAAGGTTATTTATTTTTTAATGTTCTGGACTGTTGTTTAGAAAGACTAGCTATGAAGTGGGAGTCAGAATTATGAATGGATTTAGTCCACCAAAAGATGTAAGTAGGTGTGTGGAGTGGTGGTATTTGCAAAGACTGGTGCTAGACTCCTACTGCCTTTTGGTACGAGCTAGATGTTTGCTCTGCTAAAGTGCCACTGGGTAAAGCTAATAAGATTTAATTTTTTTTTTTTTCCTAGAGCAGCACTGGGGCTTGGGGGCTTCCCAATGTGGCAAAGGGAAAATGCATCACACAGAAGGGGTTGACTTGGCCAAAGCCCTTGGGGAACCCTGAGCTCTGGCAGCACCGGTGTGGCTGTGTAGCTGCCTGCCTTCCTGGGGCTGCCAGTTCTGCGGTGTCTTGTCTTTGGGGCAACCAGAGCCGGGGATTCAAAGGCAGATGAAGCTCTCAAGAGGCAGGGGAGACTTTACAGCATTTAAAAAAAGACTGTAGAAGCACAAGTGCCCACTCATCTCAAAAGGAGGAATTCAGAATTGTGCTGCCTGTGTCAAGGAGTAAGAGATGTGAGAGACTAACAGTGCTCGCTGCTGAGGTGTGGCTTCAGCTGGGTCTGAGGAAAAACAGGATTCTGGGCCCCATTAACTCAATGACTCCTGCAGCATCCTCTCCATGTCAACAGGCTGACACAGAAATCCAAGGGGGGAAAAAAAGCCCCGCTTAAACTCAGCAGCAATTTGTTTTGCTAGCAAAATATTTTCAAGTGACTGTGGTTGCTAAATGAGAACACAGATTGGGGGGGGGGAGGGGAAAGGAGAGTGGAAAATGAAATATTTCGGCAATTATACACATGAAACAAGAGACTGGCTGGATATACTGCAACACAGTCCAGCTGCCTGGCTGTGTAATTAAACTCCAGCCTGTCTGGTTGAAATGCAGGAGGCATTGCTGCAGTGAGGTTAAATTAAGAGTTGGTGATGACAAGCAGACATTATGGAAATGTCAAAATTAGCATGTGCTGAATGAGAACGTGTGATGGCCCTAGCTGCAGTCCAGCAGCTCAGAAGGAGCAAGGAAAGGAAAGGAAAGTCTGAAGAAGGGAAATAGTCCCCTCACTGTGGCTCCTCCTTCCTGCCCTCTGCAGAGCAGTTACTCTACCACACGGACAATTTTTGCCAGAGCTGGTACTCTTTCAAGAGTGGTAGCATGAGAAGAGAAAGACCAAAAGTTGGCTCTTGCTCTGAATTGCCTTGTGGCAGTGTCTTCCCTCCCCATTAACCGATGGGGGAAGAAATGTCTCCTCAAGAAAGAGCGGGCTTTAAAGTTAAGAAAAGATGAAGGTTTCCACACTCATTTCCAGAGCTCCCATGTTCCCCCAAGACAGGGATGGCTCCTTTATGTTCAGTCTCACTGCCTCCTAACCAGCTGTTGACTTACCATTTTCATTTTCACCATGCCTATATTGTGTTTAAAACAAAATGAACAAAACAACTCACAACTAGAGCAGGGATGGTATTTTGTAAACTTTAGAGCTGGTCAGGGAGTCCTTCCCAAAACCCTGGGTGGCTTATTGCTTGTACAAAATGCAGTTTTGTAGAAACTTTGTGGAAATGTTTCAGCCAAACTCTTTGGCTAAGGAAATGAGGACTGCACTTAGACTAATGCATAGCCTTTCTGATAGGAGGCATTGTTTCACATCTCTCTGATGTGAAGGACTTGAATGTGTCTTCAGCACCACAGGAATGTCTGTAAGCTGTTTATATGTTAACTGAGATGGGTAAGAAGGGGAAGGCCTGCTTGTGCTTACTTGCTTGAGTTCTCCTTAACCTAGCAATGCTTCTGGAAATGGAGCTGTTATCTCCGCTGTCTTGACAGAGGCACCAACACAGACTTGTTCAAACCACGTTAGGAGGCTGCAAAGAGCACCATCATGAAGCCAAGCCTCCCTTGCAGACCTCTGGTTGCAGTTATATGCAGTCAAAGGGGAAGGACCCACTTGTGATCCCTCCATTTCTCCAAGTATGTCTCTTTAATGCGGATACGACCAAAGTAAATACAAAGGGAGGAAAAAGTCATTTTTCCTAAGTTAAAAGTCTGGCTGGCTCACAGAAATTGCAATGATTATCTGAAAATAAAGGAATAGGCTAAACTGTGTGCAGATGCATATATTGCCTTTATTCTGCATTGTATTAATTTGCTTGTTGCCTGATACCTTGGGCACAAGTTAAAGCAAAGGAAGCCAAACTTACGCCTGTGGGAGAGAGATCATTAAGCTTTGAGCGAACATTAGCTTGTGTCCCAAGCACAAACTGCCTCGTTATCTCTGGGTTCTGCCACCTCTTGTGACAGGGTGATGGGCAAGAGAAGAGGCAGGAAGAACACACCTTTTCCATTTGCCAGGAGGAGATGCTTGACTAAGCTAATACGAATTCAAGACTGAAGTAGGAAAGGGATAAGGACGGGATACAGCTAATTTGCCTGATGAAGCAATAAAGGGATGACAAGGACGTTTTTTTGTTACTTTCCACCACTTCCCTTGAATCTGGATTAACATCATTAATTTCTTTATACAGCTACACTTCCCGCATGGGGCTAAAAAAGAAAGCATGGTTCTCCTCCTCCATGGTTCACTAGGGAGGGGCTGGGAAATTAATTCCTGCATGCTGCAAATTCTGAACCTTGCTGGAGGCAGGGAAGGAAAAAGGAGAGGAAGAGATTAGTCTTCTAGGGAGCCCAGCATGAGGATCTGCTTCTTGATGTTATTAGGGAAGTCACCAAGCATTTCTTAATAAGATTTTTTAACAAACTAATCAGCAATATTGGATTTTCAAGGATTTCAGAGGGAATTCTTGCTAATTGAGGTGTCTTTTTCCATTAGCAGCTCCCAGCAGGAGCCTTGCACACAGGTGGAAAAGCATGACTATCTTGTAAAATCAATAGTGCAGCCAATTAAAAAAAAAGCACAATTAGTGTGGCTGATTCAAATTAGAATTGCAAATTCCTAATGGATCCAGATGTCAAGGCTAGGCAAAGATGTAGGAGTCTGGTGTGTTTAAATTCAGCGAAAAGACTGGCATGCTCTACGCAATGATGCGAATTCCCATTCCATTCCCCACAACCAAGCAGCCCCGCATTCCCTGAGAGTCACTCACGCTCCTGTATTTCAGAACATTTTGAGGGGATTTAACGACAGCCCAGTTCCCTGCACTGCTGCTAATGCAATTCTCTCTCACTCGCAGATGAAGGGAATAGTCAAACGCGGTTTTGTGTTCTTCCTTGAGCCCAACAAAATGATAGTTTGTAACTGAAAATCCAGTCCCCTTAGCTCAGTGGTGTTTACACCAACCCTCTGAGCCCCAGTGACGCTATCCTCCCCTCCCCAAGCTGTTCTTTGGTGTGTAGTACAAAGATCAAACTTGATCTCTCTGGAGGGCAGGGCTTGTGGGGCCAGGATTTTCTAATGAAAAAAGAATGAAAACAGAGCAGGACCATTTCCGTTAGTGTTTGAACCCTTTGGGCCACAAGCTGTTGACTTGGCCACGCTCTTTCACGCCTAGACAGAAAATGCAAGTGCATTTGGAACATAAATTCAGGAAAGCATTGCTGGAAGAAATTGTATGAATCGTAGAGAAGCGAACAGGGAGGAACATCAAAAGATGGTCTGCTGTGGTGCACAGTTACAAGAGGCAGGAAGGGAAATCTCCAGGGGCTTTATGCAGTTGTACAAGGACCATGTTTATGCTACAAGTCTCTTGTTGGCCTGACAAATCTTCCTTGCAGAGGAAGTAAGTGACTTTTTATATCGTGACTGTGAACAAACCATTCACGCTATTGCTCAATTAAAATGATCAGCATTGTTATTTCTAATACTTCTTACGTGCCTGGGCAACAATTACAGTTATATATATGGTCACGCTTGATTTTATCTGTATCATTCACCATGCATAAAACTTGTAGCACTTTGAAAATGGGCTCCAATCCATACCACTTAACTCACGTTACCAGGGCTTTAGCAAAAGTACTCTTAAAAGTACAGTTCAGCTGTTTTGGGGATCATCACTCGCTCCTGTGAGGACGTAGCACTAGCACTGTGAGGGTTTCATTACTGATTGAGCTTGGAGATCTTGCTCTGGATTTTCAAGCAATGTTTCGGGTGGCAGCAGGACAGAAGTGTCATTGCTGTGATTTTACAGCAGGTTAAAATTTGCCACTGTTACTACTTGCCCCCGTGGACGGGCTGCAATGAAATAGCCATAAAAGTAGAAAATGGAGACTATCGTTTTGTGGTGGTCACAGCCTGGTCACGTTTTCTCTTCCTGAGAGTTTGGAAGCACAATCAAAGTTGAAGCAACGTAAAGACACTGTACCTCTTCATTCTATACATTTATACCACTCATTCTATACACCAAAGATGAGCCCTCAGTATGGCTCAGTCATAAGATCCCTCTTTTCAACACTGCATTAATTATTGTTGTCAGAGGTGCCTGGAAAACACACTGACAGAATGTCTTTCTGTTAGAAAATACAGATTCATTTAAATCAAATCATTTCACGGGAACACATTAGTTTTTTCATAACCACTTGTTAAAGGAAAAATCAACACAAATTATTCCAACTTTTATCTTTGACTTTACAGTATCAAAGTGTTCCGTTTAAACAGAGTAAAATTATTTCATGTTATTTGTATAGTTCTTGAATTGACTTTCTCCCTGTATACAATTACTTTAACTTCAGATTAAATTTGCAGCAAAATTATTTTGTTGTCGTTTTTAATTTTAACAGCACATTCTCAACTTGTCCCCGTCCATGTGACATGGAAAAATCTGGAGTTTTCTGGAAAAGTTCCTCTTGGGAGACTTTTGTTTGCTCTTGGGAGGGTACAGTCGCAGACTCTGGCTAGGCAGCCCTGCTGACTGGCAAGCACCAGAAATGCAGCAGGTGTAGCTCTAAATTCCTCTTTCTCTCATTGGTAGTATTTAATCCCTTAGATTTGCAAGCAGGGCTCCTGCAAGAAGGGATGTTTTAGGCTGCTGGTCTGGAAATGACAGATAACCCAAAATCAGAGCATGGAGAATGAACAGAGGTAGGTAACAGACTTACCATGCATGAACGCAGGGTGATGTTGCATTAAGGTGTTTTTCAGCTTCTACGAAATGACAATACACATTTTCTGCAGGCAGGCAGAGATGGCACCAGAGCAGCTCTGCTGGCAGATATGAGCAAACACATTCCCCTTCCAGCAAGGGAGTTGGAATCGAGAGATGAGCTCCTGTTTGTTTTCCTAATCTACTTGCTGGGCTAATTTGGCTCCCTCTCTGCTCACGTAGCTGCTGAATCTGTCAGCCCAGGCTGCTCTATGACAGCCTCGGGGCTGCTATGGGTCTATGGGTCTGTCTAGGAACTTCTGCTGTGAGAATTCAACCCAAAGCCTCTGGGAGCTGGGGACTATGTCACTTGAAGCAGCCTCTCTCTTTCCTGGGACAAGGTGCTGGAATTCAAATCCTTCAACACTTCTCCAAAAGCCAAGGTCATCCATCACTTTTCCTCTTTCCCTTCTGGATTCTTCTTGCTTCCTCCATCCCATTTTCCCTGTTTGAGCCCCCTTACCTCTTCCCCTCTTTTTCAGTTCCTGTGCTGTTTCTCAAGCTGTTTGTCAAGTGGCAGCAGCCTGCTGATACCCACACTGCTCAATGCAGGGGCTCTTTCAGATCAAATGACACACACGCTTCCTAAAACCATAGGAGGGACAAGGGACCTTTATCTTTTTGAAGAAGCATTCAGATAGTCTCAGGAGGATGAGAGCTGCTGGTTAAAATTGTGCTATAAACTCTTCCTTAGAAGCTCATTTGAAATTCTCCCATGCAATTAATTCTATTTTGTCACTGTAATAATTTGGGACTGTGTGACCAGGCAAATATTATCCATGCTACAAACTTGGGTCTGATTTCACGAATTAAAAGGAGAAAACTTGGACTGAAGTGGGAGCTTATCAGAAGCAGGGAAAGAGCTTTCCTCACAAATCTTCTTCTTTTATTTAATGGTGCTTACTGAACTTACTGGTCTTCTGGGAGTTGCATGTGAGTAAATAAGTAATGACACAGTAAAAGGACACAGTGGAGCCCATTGCCAATGTCATCCTTGCAGCTGACCAAGCAGTCGGAGACTGATGCTGCAGTTTTAGCCACCCCTCCTTATACCTCCAACAAGAGAAAGGATAAGCGTGACAGAGCTGGATAAGGCAGTCACCTTCTACTGAGTGGAATAGCTAAGGTTTGCAATAGCAAACAGTGAGTTTGCAATAAAGCCCTGCCTTTTTTATTTTGGCTCTGGAAGAGCGGCTTGTGCCTTGTCACACTGATCCTACCATGCTCTCCTTGTCCAGAAATGCTTTCAGTTTCCTGCTCCAAGGATCAATCCCACTGTATCCAAAGAAAGCTTGCCTACTAATCTCTCATTAAAATAAAAGGATTTCATAAAATTCTCTTTTGTTATCCTCCCTCTTCCTCCAACCGGAGGAAGTTTAGTTGAAAGAAATTTTTCCACCAGCACTCATTTTTACTCACAACTTCTTCACTCACCAGGTCTGCAGAATTAAATGCAGCTTTTTCTCTCCTCCACGGAGAGCTGCAGAGCCCATTAATTGCATTTTAAATGAAGCCCTGCAATGTCTGGTGGACACCGAGGGTGCTCACAGCTTCCCTGAGTCCTGCCAGATCAGAGGTGTGAGACTGGCTACCAAGCAAACTTCCAGGGCAGGCCAGAGCCATTTAATGCTGTGGAGTGAGAGGAAGAATGCCATTCTGTTCCCAGATACACATGCTCAAAGACCTTTCTTCAGGGTGGGATCTAAATGGTTTTGAGGAGTATTACTGTGACCAGGCCTGTCCCTATAGGGCATCTGGTTCAAACACAGCTCAGGTAGAATTCCTCAAAAGGTGCCCATAAAAGCATTTGCCCTGTGTCCACAGCTGCAAACCCACACCTACCAACTGCATTTGCTGCTTTCCCTTACTGCCTTCCTGTTTGGGGGTGCACTGAATGTTGATCACAGCGTAGGCTTTGAATTTGGGTCTGATTACTGTATAAATCCCCATGATACATTTTCATGGGGTGCTGCATTGCCACCACATCGCACCTCAGAAGGTGACAGGTCCCCAGTCACTTTTATAGCAAATCTCAAAGAAGACTCGAGCAGATGGGGATCGAGGAAGGGACCTTGGGTCCTGCTATCCAAGGCCAGTGTGTATATGGCCATGGGCCTTTGTCCTTGTAGGCTCAGAGTGCTTAGAATATCCTGGTGCAGGAAGGCACCATATAACCTCTTCCTCTTTTCCAACCTCTCACATCTCGCTTATGTCAGATATTTAGGGTGTGATGAAATGCCCCCTGGACCTTTCTCTCCCAAGTAGCATATCTTTTTAGCTTAGATTACCCCAGACTCCTAGCTTTTAGATAGCCAAAATCAAGCAAGATCATTACCACTATAATAGCAAGTTTCCTTATGATTGCCTGCCTTCCCATAAAGAGTGGGTAATAGCACTGCTCTGCTGAAAGGATACATTAAACATGAGCTCCTGGACCTCGAGTTACAGTTGCCTGATCAAACAAACATGGCACGGCCTGTGTTTGACAGTCTTTTAGTAAGAATGCCAGAAACGGTTTTGTAATCTGATTTCCTGCTTCTCTCATAAATTCCTGTTTACAAAAAATATCATTAACCTGTGGGCCAATTATTTTTGACCAGCTAATAAACCAATCTGATATATTGCCTGAAATAGACAAGAGAATCTTATGGTGCAGTTTCCTCAGAAAACAATTTCACACAAAGCTGTACATAAGAAAATTCTTACAACAACCATCTATTAAGAATGTTACAGCAGTCTTGGGGCTGTGTTCTTGACCAGCAAAAGAAATGACCCAGGATTAAAGCAAGTGTCTGCTTCTGAATCTGACCTTATGCTGTGTGCTCCTGGAATATCTGATTATCTATGGAGATGGGGCTCCTGCAGCGTATGCATGGGTAACCCATTGGTGTAAGTAGGAAGGAGTTAGTGAATCATATACACAGATTTATTTTAGGCAACGTTACCCTGAGTTGTACAGATGTGGTATTGTGCATTACAAAGATTTCAATTCATTGAATTCAGAGGCTTTGGGGCATTCATCTTTTAAGCGCCTCCTTTGGTGGCATTACAAATTTACTGTAGACTTCTGATACTTCGGGCTACAGATTGCAACAGACAGATCTATTCTCTTAATGCCTTTGGACTTTACGCAAAAGCTGCTAAGGAAAAAGGAAACTTTCCACTAAATATAGAACCATACTCCCTGTTTCAAATTCTTTTCACGCATGCTGATTTTCAGCTTTTTGCTAGCTGATTTAATTGCATTCACGAGCTGTCCCCCCTCTTCCTTTCTCACTAAAGTAAAATACAACACCTGGGTTCTTTTTCTTGCATACATTCTCATTCTCATTTTCTTTTTTTTTTTTTTAGCACAGCACATAGAAGAGGAATGACCAGAAGAGAAACTTCAAAAAGTGTATTGTTTGGTCTTTATTTTCAGATTGCCAAGAAACACAAACCAATTGATGGAGCTGGGTCAGGTTACAAGAGTTTTTCTGCCTCTCTTTGTTTAAATAGTGAATAGCTAAGGTGCTACAAAATGGTACGCAAAGAATGCAACTGTACTTGGGGCTTTAAAAGAACTGAAAACATCTTTTTTTGTTTTTTTTCCTACTACAAATTACTTCTTTGCAGCTCTTTACTTCAACTCTGAACATGTTCTAGGTATGCGCTTGGATTTGTCATTCAGCTCTTCCTTCACAATAGGCATATATGGTACCGTTTTTTACCAAGAGACAAATTTCCTTGATGTTACTGGTGACTGCTAGGGTAACTGGCACCAGTATATTCATTTAGTTATATATTAGCTTGTGAATGGTAGATCACTGCTTTCAGAAACAAACGAGGGACGACCATCACCCGTTTATGTTTCTGAAACTGAAGCCTAGTGGCTCTGAAATGCCCAGTTCCCTTCCATGGTGTTATTGCCTGGTCCCCTGATGGGGTGTTGCTGGTAAGTGGAAGAGTGTGAAGTATGGATGAATCTGAGAGCTGTGTTTGCAGGGAGGAGAGGATTAGATACTTTAGATGTGTTTCTGAATTCAAGGAACTGATATTTGCAGAATTTGGCTGGTGTAACTACATTAGCTAAGAAATGTTAAAAAAATTAAAAAATCAACCTGCTGATGCCAGCAAAAATCCCAGCATGGACGGTGCTATCCTGGCAACAGACCGCTTTTGTCAGCTCAGCTCACAGCACTTGGGGGCACTGTATAATGAAGCTGGCAACAGCCATACACTGAGTCTATGTGAAGAGAGTCCGATGGTGTAGTTATGCCAGAGAGGATCTCTGTTGTACACTAGCCATTATCCACTTCCCGGGGCTGTTCTGATCTTCGAGCATTTACCACTATTTACAGCCGTGCAGCATGTTCCTCATGAGCGGATTATTCAGCTTTAGCACAGCATGCTCAGAGGCCATGGAGAATTTGGCCTCTGGTTTCCTCTGCAGTTGTTGGAGCAGCACAAGGCAGCAAGCTCATTATGAATTTCAGCCTCTGCAAATCCACATCCACCCACAGGAATGGTGTCTCTCCAAAGCAGCACACTCACGTCAGAGGGCATGAGCACGCTGTTCCATCACTGGGCATTTTAGGCTGTGGAGTGACTCGTTGGAGCTCTAACGACTTAAAACTAAATGAAAAGGGCCAAGGCTATTTTTGGCTTCTGGCTGACCTTAACGTTGGAGGTTATATTGGAGGCAGCATTCCAGTAGCCAGCACTGCTTGCAGGGTCTTGGAAAGGTCTCCTTTGTGTTCTCTGTGAATATCAGAACTCGTGCCATGAGCTGCAGTCCTTCCTATCCAAGCTGCAGGAAGTAAGAGTAGCAAATGTTAGTCTGTCCTCCTTGAGGAGGACCTAGAAGAGACTTTCTCCCACTGCAATTCCTGCTAGTTCTCTCCAACCTCTCCTGCAAACTCCCTGATCAGTATCAGTATGTAATAACTGATGGTGACTGCTCACATTTATGGTTCATTTTGCAGTTAGTTGACATAACTTTTAACACTTGCAGGGAGTCACTCATGGGAACATATATCTCTCCATTTTTGCCCAGTAATTAATTGCTTAGGCAATTATATGTCCCAGCAGTTCCTCAGTAATGACTCAGTGCAGGGATACTGACAATTAACCTGCAACCTGTGATAATACTGATTTCATTCTGCAGCCATGTTAAGACAGGAATAATGATTCGGCAGTTCCATAATTACACTTTTTGCATGCAACTACCCTCTCACTACATGGAGTCTTTTATACAAATGAATAGCACCATGCCTGGATACATAAATAACCCCAGCTCTTCAATATGACTAGTGTGTCTGAAACCTTGTCACCCTTATCAGATCCCAGATGTGATACACCCAAACCAGATGCGTAGTAACTGTGGTTTGAGCGAGAGCTCCTGTGTTCATGGAGTTTTTCCAGGCACTCCCACCTGTGCAGAGCTCAGCAGCCACTTCATTCATGTCTCAGCTATCCCTGGCAGCAACCACACCATCTCCTTTCAGAGACAATCTAGAGTCTGAAGGAATCACTTCTCCTTCAGTGCTCCAGTGAGCACTTCTTTTTATGTTGATGTTGTGTTTACAGCTTACGGATTGTTTTTAAGTTGTTTTTTTTTCCTATATTTTTTGCTCACTGAGATCCCTGATCCTTTCCTGAGGAGCTGCTTCCAGGACAGCCAGACCCCGGCCTGTACCACTGCACAGGGTTATTCCTTCCCTGATACAAGATTGTCGCAACGGAGGGAAGACAAGCACACTCAATATGAGTCGTCAGCAAGCTTCATTTATTCGCGATGTACAGTTCTCTTTTATGCCATTGTTAATTAGTTCATACATATTGCAAAAGCTAAGCTCTTAATTGGACACTTATTTAAAGGTCGTTGCTTCTCTTTAGTTCTTTGTTTCTCACAGTTACTCGCGGCTACTTTGTTACCAAACTCGGTCCTCAAGGGAGCAGCGTCCTTGCTTTAGATACACTGTGTGCGATACTTGTTCAGATCTTGCCTAGTCAGTTGTTCTATGTTGACGTGGCCGATTTCAGTTAGCCATTCCTCCACACAAGATCTTGCATTTGCTCTTGTTGAACTTCACGGGGTTGTGCTCAGCCTGTTTCTCCAGCCTGCCCAGGTCCCCTCTGAATAACAACACTGTCCTCCAGTGTATTGATTACTCATAGAATCATAGAATAGTTTAAGTTGGAAAGGACCTTAAAGCCCACTCCGTGCCACCCCCTGCCCTGGGCAGGGACACCTCCCACCAGCCCAGGTTGCTCCAAGCCCCGTCCAACCTGGCCTTGAACCCCTCCAGGGATGGGGCAGCCACAGCTGCTCTGGGCAACCTGGGCCAGGGGCTCACCGCCCTCACAGCCAAGAATTTCTTCTGAATCTCTAATCTAAATCTCCCCTCTTCCAGTTTAAAACCATTACCCCTTGCTGTATCCTTACACGTCCTTGTAAAAAGTCCCTCTCCAACTTTCATGTAGGCCCCGTTCAGACACCGGAAGGAGCTTTAAGGTCTCCCCGGAGCCTTCTCTTCTCCAGGTTGAACCCCCCCAGCTCTCCCAGCCTGTCCTCCCAGCAGAGGGGCTCCAGCCCTCCCAGCATCTCCGGGGCCTCCTCTGGCCCCGCTCCAACAGCTCCGT